>OU342741.1:232373305-232679638 GCA_910589775.1 Avena eriantha
TCTTTATAGAATAGTTATAATGTGCGTAGCGCCATGTTTTGGACGAGGGAGAGATCAGCTAGCCGCGGTGTGGGGATGGTGATGAGGCAGTGAAGGAGAGAGAAAACACAATCTTTTTTGAATGCATATATAGTAAAAGTCCTAAAATTTACTACTAGTTCCGTACTACTAGTACTACTATGTGATTGTACCCTGTACCTCGTGTCAGGAAGCCATCACAGCTTTGCTCTGATATCGCACCGCCTTCAACTCCTCCTCTTCGCTGCTCTCTCGAGCTACCTCCTCTGTGCTCATAGGTTCTCTTCTTTCTCTTTGTTTTTTCTATAGAAAATACATATTCTTCCTACTTGCTTTACAGAAAATACACTCCTGTAACTTGGAAAATTGATTTTTTTGTTTTCCTAATGGTTGGAAACTCTGAGTGCCAACATTGTTACCATGCCATGATTCACCTATTTACTCCCAAATATGGGAATATCACGGATGGTGGGAGTACAATTTACATCAAGGACCTAAAAAGGAATAAAATTACATTGAGGTCCTTACATTTAGCACGAAGCACCCTAAAAATAAGCAAGGAAAACAGTTGGGTCCGGTTCCTTCTCGAGAGCAGCAGCTGATCAAGCCATACTCTTCATACAACTATCTCTTTGTTTGTTTTCAAAATATATAGCCAAATTTGGTGGCATGCAAATTCTTAGACATGGGATCATCATCAGCATAAAGTATGATGTAGATATGTCGATGACCTTGGTCATTCGGCTTGAAACCCAAGAATATTCATAATCATTGACAACTAACCCTAAACTCGTTTAAATTTTACCACTTACTTTGAGGTTCGAATTTTACACGGACAGTGGGAGTACATTTTACATCAAGGACCTAAAAGGGGAAATTACATTGAGGTACATAAATTTAGCACGAATCATGCCTTAAAATTAAGCAAAGGAAAATAGTCGGGTTCTGATCTTGCCATACTCTTCATACTACTTCCTCTTTGTTTATTTTCAAAATATGGCCAAATTTGGCGGCATGCAAATTCTTGGATATGAGATAATGAATCATCAGCATAAAATATGATGTAGATATGGCCATGACCTTGGTCATTTGGCCTGAAATCCAAGAATGTTCATACTCATCGATAACTAATAATCTTAAATACGTTTAAATTTTACCACTTGCTTTTAGGTTCAAATTTTACACGAATGGTGGGAGTACATTTTACATCAAGAACCTAAAAAAGGTAAAATTACATCGACATCCATACATTTAGCATGAAGCACCCTAAAATTAAGCAAGGAAAATAGTCATGTTTTGCTCCTTCTCGAGAGAGAAGCTGATCAAGCCATACTCTTCATACTACCTCCTCTTCGTTTATTTTCAACATATGGCCAAAGGCGGCATGCAAATTCTTGGATATGGGATCATGAATCATCAACATAAAGTATGATGTAGATATGGTCATGACCTTGGTCGTTCGGCTTGAAATCCAAGGATGTTCATACTTATTCACAATTAAGCTTAAATACGTTTAAATTTTATCACTTGCTTTTAGGTTCGAATTTTACACGGATGGTGGGAGTACAGTTTACATCAACGACCTCAAAAGGGGAGAAATTACATCGAGGTCCTTACATTTAGCACGAAGTACCCTAAAATTAAGCAAGAAAAACAGTCGGGTTTGGCTCCTTCTCTAGAGAGCAGCCGGTCGAGCCATACTCTTTATACTACTTCCTCTTTGTTTGTTTTCAAAATATATGGCCAAATTTGGCGACATGCAAATTCTTGGATATGGACGTCCATACATTTAGCATGAAGCACCCTAAAATTAAGCAAGGAAAACAGTCGGGTTCGGCTCCTTATCGAGAGAGCAGCTGATCGAGCCATACTCTTTATACTACTTCCTCTTCTAAGCCACTTACTCGTAGTTCAAAATTAACCACTTACTCGTAGTTCAAATTTTGCTCTTCGTACTACTTCAATCTTACTACCACTTACTTGTAGTTCAAATTTTACCTAATATTAACAAATCAACTTAAATCCGTTTAAGTGGTTGAAGTTTGCTAGGAAGCTTGAGAACTCATAAAACTTGGCAATCAATCAGATGTGTATGAAGGTCCACGCTTTATCTAAAAACTAGGGTTGCTGTTGTGGTACTCTGGGCCATTTTTCTTCGTACTTGCTTTACATAAAAAATCTTGTCGTTTCGAAAATTGAAAAAGTTTTATTGTTCCTATATGTTTGAAACTGTGGTTGCCACAATTTTTCACCTTGACAAGATGCACATATCTACCGAATATGGAACATTACAATACATTAGGATGTGCATATGGTTGTTACCTTTGTCGTTCGACTTGAAACCCAAGAATGTTCATACGCTATGGGCCATATTGTGTAACTATTTTTTCGTAATTTATGATGACTCATGGTTATTAATTATTTTTCATTGCAAATAGTAGTACACGCAAGTGGACGCCATGCATAAGGCTTCATTTTCAGGGTTTTCATTATTTTTGTTAATAAACAATGAGGATCAGATTGTCAATGTCAACACCCGGATTTTTAATCCTAGATGCCTGTTATGCCATACCTCGCAATCCTAGGATTACCATTTTTGCGAGACATAACAGATTAAATATCATAGTACATCATCCATTACAAACCATAATAAGGTTTTACATGAATAAAGGATCTAATGATCTAGTCTTAATACAAACAACCAGCGTAGTAGTAAAGCGTAGTAGTGGGCACCATCTTCAGTGTCACACGTAATGCTGACGATGGGAGATGATCCTAGTTGTCGTAGCCATCCTGCTTTCCATCTTCCTGATAGTCCTCCTCATAGTCTGGCCACGGGAATACCCAGGGACAAAGCCATGAGTACTCTTTAAGTACTCGCAAACTATCACTAACAAGTAAAGTAGTTCTAGTAGGAAAGCTAAGCTCTAAGTTTATTTGCAAAAGCTAGATTTATCTTAAGCTGAGTTTAGAAGTAAAGAAAGCTAATTTAAAGTTCTAAATCACCTAAGTGGGAACTTAGTTTTCATGTTCACAACCCTGTTGTAGTCAAGTCAAAGTCACAAATCATTTCACAAGTCATTTTGAAAACATCTAACGACAGAACAATATGGCCACTCCAACTGTCCATGACCACGGACACGGCTATTCAAATAGTTTGACACTCTGCAGAGGTGGTACACTTTCACCACAAAATTCAATACATCCATCAGGGATAACCCTGAATCATCATACTTAGTATGCGGATAATCAATCATAACCTTTGAATTACACACTCTCTTAAGGCACCTCCCCTATGAGCTTGGCCTCCCAGCCATGGCCATCTGCCATCCTAGGCACTACATAGGTGGACATTCACATTCACGAGGTAGCCTCTGCTCACCTCTTTCCGCGAGGGAACCCATACTAAGGCATATAAACTTCCACTTAAGCCCTACCCAATTCAGGTATTATGGTTGTACGGTAAAATCGGAATGGTATCGCATCCGAACCCAACCATCAGTTTTTAAAAAGGGCTAAGGCTCATGCCTCAACATTTTCATTATCAAATCCTTTTGTGTTTCTCAACACATGTAAAAACATTTCAATAGAATGAATCCTCATTCCAAGGTTTTCATAATCATTTTCACCAAGTATTCCCATCTTAAGTGATCAACTTTTATGCTTATCACTAGCCACTAAAGTTGAGGGTATTTACCAATGAGGGGTGCTAATTAAGGGTAACTATCCAACTCTAATCTCATGCCTTGGGATGACATCTAAGTATAACTAGTTAGGCCTAGTTTTATACTCTTTGTGGTATCTATCCTATTTTCCCAATACTCACCAAGCACTAACTAAAAGTAATGAACTTTGGTAAAGTAAAAGAATAAAGCTTGCAAGTAAGACTCGGGATTGGTATAATCAAAGTTATATAACCAAGCATGCCTAAGGAATCTTGCATAGGTTATCTTGCAAGGATGGCTTGCATAGTTAACTTGTAGTGTTAGGCTTGCCTTGAGTAGTGCAGTGATTGAAGTTCTCTTCTTCTTCTTCTTCTTCTTCTTCTTCTTGGTAGTACTCCTCCTCCTCGTATTCCGGGTCAGTACTATCGTCTATCAATGAATAAGAGGTACACAATCATCAAACAATACTTAACTATTTCTATTTAGCACACTAAGGCTCACATTTTGATGATCTAGCATCATTACAATCATTTCATGAAACAAAGACTTAATCTTGTTTATCTTATTTTGGAAAAGTAATTTCTACTCATTGAAAATACTTTAGATTTAATATTCTCCAATTAAAATATGGGATCATTTTGACACATGTCATCCCCACATATTCTAATACATGGGAATGTGATTTAAAGGGGTGGTCATATTTTCTAAAGTTTAAGATTATCATTTAATAGAATTAAAGTGACTAGAAATGCCTGTATAGCATTCTTTTGGTACTAGTCCAATGTCACTACATGTAAACCTAACTATTTTTACATATTCAGATAGATCTTGTCAAATGTGACTTTTGAGAGTTGGAATCAACTCAAAAGCATTTATAGTTGATTTTTGAAAAATGTTTGAAGATGGAAAAGTCTCAGCCTTGTTATTTTTTGTATAGGTGATCTATAATTTCAAATAGTTTGAATCCAACCGGCCTGGAAAGATAATTTGAATATATTTCTAACAAAATTGGAATCATGCAATTTGGTTCAGTGAATCTCTTTGAATTGATTTTTGAATCTATAGATAGAATCTGGTTTTAATTAAAATGGAAAAGATTTATTTGAATCACTAGGCTCTGCGTGGGAAAGTAAACATGCCGGCCCAACTGCACAGCACAGCGCAGCGCGCGACTGACAGAGGGGGTCCACTGGTCAGTGACTCATCTAACGCGAAACGATATCGTTCATTCTAGGCCCTATGATTAGAAGCAAGATCGACGACTGAGGGTTGTCGTAGACGACGAATAGCTCCGGCGACGAGCTAAACCTAACGCGGTGGTGGGGGTCTCACGGGGCTCACCTAGGCTCTAGTTAGGCTCGACGACATGGTAGACGATGGCAAGGCGAGGTGCGGTCACGGTAGGGCTCGGGGTGGTCGCAATCGATGGCGCCCTTCTCCTCCAGCAGCGGCAGACGGTGGAATTCTAGCACGGTGGTGCTCGTCTTGCTCCGGGAAGAGGTAGGGAAGGTCAATGGGGAGTGGGGAGTCGAGTGGTGTGAGGATTGGAGGCTGGGGTAGCCTCCTTTTATAGCTCGACGAGGGGATAAAACGGTGCAGCTGGTGTCTCCAGTGAGGGTGGCATAGAGAGCTAAGGGCATGGCTGGGGTAGGTTGACGGTGCGGTGTCTCCTGGAGGTCGTTGTTGGCTTAAAGGCGAGGCGTGGGGCGGGTGGGTTTGGTCTGGCGCATGCGGCGCTCTAGGCGGAGGCAGAGGTGCTCGAGACGATGCACGACTGCTACGGGTCGCGCGGCAGCGAACGGGTGTGTCTGCCGGGGTGCTGCTATCATGGCGGGTCTGTGCACGCGAGAGGAGGTCAAGGCGCGACGCGTGCGGGCTGGTCAGGTGCGGCGCACTGGTGCGCTCTGGACACGGTGCAGAGAGGCGATGCGCGGCGGTGCTAGTGTGGTCCAGGGATGGGCTTCAACCATGGGGTGGACAGGGGTGGCGGTAGGAGCTCGCGTGTCTGGTGCACGTCTTGGGCGAGGCTGGCGTGGCTCCTGGCGTGATGCCCATTGTCGGCCGGCGACGACCAAGAACGGGCGGCGCTCCACTGTGCTAGCGGCAAAGGGGGAGCTGGTCTGGGGCTCAGTTAGGCTTAGAGGAAACAAGGGAGTAACTAGGGGACAAATGGGTCGATGATCACTGTATAAAACAGTGAAGTTATGCTAGAGCTTTTTTTTGGAATGGCTCATGAAACTTTCTTTTGAATTTTTGATTCAAATTTTTTGAGTGATCTTGCATTAAGCTTGAGAAACTAGGTTTGCTTGGATAAGTCAAGGTGAACTCATTTGGTGTTTTTTTGGAAAAGTGTGATCTTAACACATACATTTGATTCAATTTTTAAATTTACTTTAAATTTATTTGCTAGATGTTTTCGTAAGTTTGTAAAGTGGGCCTTGATACATATTTGCTTGGTCTAGCAAGGGGTGAAAAGAATTAGAAATGCTTCTGTTAGGAATTGTCTTCTAGGAACACCTAAAGTGGCCTAGTGGATTAAAATAGTCAAAATGACCATTTGCTTTATTTAATCTTATTTGATTTATTTCTCTTTCTATGTTGTTTGTAAATGGTCTAGATGATGTGGCATTCACCTTTAAACCATTTCATATCATTTAGAACAATCAAACATGGCATATACACTCAATTCTACACTAATGCAAACACACATGCATTCATATGCCTTTGCTTTAATAAAAGTTTTTGTTAACCCTAAATAGGGTGATTAGAAGTTGATAACATTGATTAAAGTTTTGGGATGTTACAAACCTTCCCCCTTAAATAAAATCTCATCTTGAGATTTAAGAAAAACTAGGAACTAAAGAGATCTGGAAACTCGGTCCTAATGTAATCTTATCGCTCCCAGGTAGCATCTTCTTCGGTATGGTTGCTCCATTGGATCTTGAGAAACTTGATACTCCGGATCCTGGCGGTTCTGAAGGATTTTTCCAAAATACGAATGGGTACTTCCCAATACGTCAAATCCTGGTTTATATCTCTGTCTCGGTGATCGATGTTCTTGAACACTTCGGTCTTCTCCGGAACTTCTAGGCATTTGCGAAGTAACGAGATATGGAACACATTATGTATGGCTGGCATCTCCTCTGGCAGTTCCAGTTGATATGATACTTCTCCTCGGTGATTCAAAATCTTGAAGGGTCCAATATATTTGGGGGCTAACTTCCCTTTAAGACGAATACGGTGCATTCCTTTCAAGGGTGATACTTTGAGATACACAAAATCTCCGACATTGAAGGTCAGGTCTCTACGTCTCTTGTCAGCATAACTCTTTTGTCTGGAATGGGTGGTCTTGAGGTGTTCACGGACTTTGTGAACCTTCTCTTCGGCTTCTCGTAGGATGTCGGGTCCGAAAATCTGACTCGCTCCTACTTGCGACCAATTCTTCCATACAGAAATTCAAATGGGGCCATTTGCAAACTGGCTTGATAACTATTGTTTATGAGAATTCTGCGAAAGGCAGACAATCTTCCCATTTTGATCCATATTCTAGAACACAAGCTCTCAACAAATCTTCTAAGATATGGGTGACTCTCTCCCTTTGTCCATCGGTTAGTGGGTGATAAGCTGTGCTAAAGTTCATCTTGGTCCCTAATCCTTCTTGGACTTTCTACCAAAATCTTGAGGTAAACTGGGTTCCTCAATCCGACACTATGGTCGTAGGGGTTCCATGCAAACTGACGATTCTAGCAATGTACAGCTCTGCTAGCTTCGAACTCTGGTAGGTGGTCTGGACAGGTATAAAATGGGCTACCTTGGACAGTCTGTCAACTATGACCCAAATAGAGTCATTTCCCCTACTAGAAGTAGGTAAACCGGTGATGAAATCCATTCCAACAGAATCCCATTTCCATTATGGAATCTGCAATGGTTGCAAAAGTCCTGCGGGTCTCTGATGTTCCGCTTTGACTTGCTGACAGATATCACACTTAGCTATGTAGCTTCCGATTTCTCTCTTCATCTTGTGCCACCAAAATTGCTCCTTCAAATCCTGATACATCTTTGTGCCTCCGGGATGGATAGAATAAAGAGTATCATGAGCTTCCTACATGATAACTTGCTTCAGCTCGGAATCTACTGGCACACATATACGTTCTTTGTACCACAAAACTCCTTCATCTTCGGTGAATCTAGGTACCTTTCCTGTACTGATACGACATTTGATTCCGTCGATACTTGTGTTTCCTTTTTGCACCTCCTTGATCTGACTGATCAAAGTGGGTTGAAGTTCTATGCTAGCTAAAAATCCTTTGCTAACTAGCTCCATTCTAAACTGCTCCAACTCTTCATGCAAACTTGGCTGGGATTCTTTAATCACAGTGTTTAATCTACACGGCAATCTACTAAGAGCATCCGCTACCACATTGGCTTTGCCGGGGTGATAGTGAATGTCAAGGTCATAATCCTTGATTAAGTATATCCATCTCCTTTTCCTCATATTCAACTCCTTCTGGGTGAAAATATACTTCAAGATCTTGTGCTTTGAATAAATCTCACATCGGTTATCCATAAGGTAATGACGCCATGTCTTCAAGGCTAAAACTACAACTGCTAGTTCAAGATCATGGGTAGGGTAGTTTTGCTCATGCTGCTTCAGTTGTCGGGACAAATATGCTATGAATTTGCCTTCTTGCATCAACACACATTCGAGACCAATCTTGGATGCATCACAATACACATCAAACGGCTTCTTGATATCTGGCATAATCAAGATTGGGGCTAAAATTAATCTCTTCTTGAGCTCTTGAAAACTTGCTTCACATTTGTCGGTCCATTCATACTTCTTGTCTTTCTTCAACAATTGGGTCATTGGTCTTGCGATGCTCAAAAATCCTTCTACAAACTTGCGGTAGTATCCCGCTAATCCAAGAAGTGCATGGACTTGGGTTTTGAGTGGTTGGGGATTTCCATTCTTCAACCTCTTTGATCTTGGCGGGATCAACAACAACTCCTCCTGCCGACACAATATGTCCAAGGAATCCTACTTCCTTCAACCGAAATTCACATTTGCTGAACTTGGCATAGAACTGATGTTCTCTAAGGGTTTCAAGGATGGTTCTCGGGTGTTGCTCATGGTCTTCTTCTGACTTGGAATAGATAAGAATATCGTCAATAAAAACAACGCCAAACTTATCTAGAAAGTTCATAAATATCTTATTCATGAGATTCATGAAATAAGTGGGGGCATTGGTTAATCCAAAAGACATGACCGTATACTCATACAATCCATATCTGGTGATAAAGGCGGTCTTTGGAATATCCGTTGCACGAATCTTGAGTTGGTGATAACCAGTTCTAAGATCAATCTTAGAAAACACTCTGGCACCAGTCAACTGATCAAATAGATCTTCAATCTTGGGCAGTGGATACTTATTCTTGATGGTGATGTCATTCAGCTTCCGGTAATCTGTGCACAAACGGTTACCTCCATCTTTCTTATCCACAAACAGAACAGGCGATCTCCATGGCGATGCGCTTGGTTGAATCAAACCTTTCGCCAGCATAGCACCAAGTTGCTTCTTCAGCTCCACTAACTCGGATGGGTTCATACTCTAGGGTCTCTGAGCTATGGGTCCAGCTCTAGGAATTAGTTCAATAATGAACTCGATATCCCGATCTGGGGGCATACCGGGCAATTCATCTGGGAATACGCGGGGATTCACATACTACTCTGACTTGGTCTATGGTTGGTTGGGCTAGACTCTTGTTGCACTTGAATTGACGGGGCAAAGTTTCAGATACATGCTCTACTGATACTCTAGAGCTACCGGTCATGGTTATGGCTTTAGTGGGACAGTCGATCAATCCTTTATGTTGCGACATCCAATCCATTCCTAGTACTACTTCCAAACCTTTGGTTCCAAGTACTATTAGATTGGCATAAAAATCTACCCCATGGATTCTGATAGGTACAACCTTGCAAATTTTTCTAGCTTTGGTGGTTGAACCGGGTATTTGAAATATCATTACATGCTTCAATTTTGTTGGTTGAATCTTACTAGTGCATGCAAATTCTTCTGTAACAAACAAGTGCGATGCTCCAGAACCAAACAACACTCTTGCTAAAACTGAGTTAACAGAAAACATACCCAGCACGACATCTGTCGCTTCTTGGGCTTCTTCAGCATTCATGTGGAACAGACGGCCATTGTGGTTGAGCGAGTTCCCTGGGGCAAATCTTCTTCTAGGCTAAACACGGCGTTGCTGCTGAGCTGGGGCATTCACATTGGTGGTGGCTGCAAGCTTCTTGGGACACTCGTTGGAGTAGTGAGCCTTGACTCCACATTCAAAGCAAGTAATCTGGGACTTGTCCTTGGCTGCAACAGGCACAACATTGTTTCCAGTCCTTGGGGTAGTAGTATTGTTGTTGTTGTTGTTGTTGTTGTTGGACTTGGGCGGTGCACAGTTGAAGTTGTTGGAGTTGCCGGGGTTGTTGTTGTTGCTTCCTCCAGACTTCATATTTCCTTCCCTACGATTGGGGTAGCTAGGATGGTTCATCGGGGGTCTATTGTTTCTTAGGGCATATCCTGCAGACGGGCTGGGGTGATACTTCTGAGCATGGTTGGATCCACTCTGGTGCATCATTCTGCATGCGATTGTTGTTGGCTTGGTTGATCTTTCCTTCCATCTGGATGGCGGAATCTATAAGCTCTTCGAGATCTTCAAAACGGATGTTGACTAACACCGTTTGCATCTCATCATGCAATCCATTCAGGAACCTTTCTTTCTTCTTGGGTTCAGTGTTGATCTCGTCAGGGGCTTATATAGCTAACGACAAAAAATTGTCACGGTACTCAACTACCGTCATTCTGCCTTGCTTCAGTTCTCTGAAGTCATCTCTCATCCGGGTGACTAAACCTTGCAGCACATGGGTGCAACTAAACTTGATCTTGAAAGCTTCCCACGTCATCACTTGCCCGTGGTTCATAGTAAGGGAGCTATTCCACCAGGCTCTTGCATCTCCTGCCAGATAGTGGGTGGAAAACAGTACCTTCTCATTTGAGTCAACTCCTGTGACTTCCATCTTGTTCTCCATGGTTTGTAACCAATCATCAGCATCTAAAGCGTCTTCAGACTTGCTAAAGATAGGGGGATTGGTATTCTAAAAGTTCTTAAGCTTGGATCCATGGTGATCCTGGTTTCCATGGCCTTGATTATTATGGGTCATCTGAGCTATCTATTGCAGGGTGGCTAGATTGGCTTGACACTCTGCTCTACTAGCTTCATGGTCGGAAACTAGCATCTGCAGAATCTGCAGCACCGGGTCCTGCGATGAGCTGCTTCCTCCTTGGTTTCCATGAGTCATCTGAAGATTGAGATAGATGAAGGGGTAAGAGGGAAAGTTCTAGGGTTCATGGTTTTGTTTTCAAAAGCTTTAGACTTTGAGTTTGAACTCAGGTTTTGCAACCAACTTCTTCTCATTCATTCATTCAAGCACACAATACAAGCACACACCACAACACAAAAGGAAAACAGATGGTTTTAAGAACCATTCTATGAACTAAGATACAGTGGGACCGATACAATTCATTCCTATGGTAGTGATCCAGTGCATCTACTCATCATCAATAAAGTCAGAATCATCATCATCAGTGTAGAAATCCATGGCATCATCCTCTAGGTAGTCATTGTCATTGCTGAGGTATGAGTGAATATCTCCCTGGATGTCTTCACCTTCTTCCTCTTCTTCTTTTGCTTCAAGCTGGACTTCTTGCTCACGGATGGTCTTCTCGAGGTCGGCCACCTTCTTACGAAGACGAGCGATGGTGTTATCCTTCTTCTCGCGATGATGTCGAAGTGATTGGCGATCTTTGACGAGCATGGCGAGAGTCTGGTCCTTCTTGGCGGCAATGGCAAGGTTGTGGTTGGCGTAGGCTCGAGCATATTCCAATTCCTTCTGCCTATCGTACAACAGGAAGTCAAGATTCTCCACTTGGCGCTTCATCTCTGGGTGACTTGGCATCTCCAATGGCATTCCAATGGAATAACTCCTTGCGTAGTGTGCAAAGCGAGTTCCCTGGATCAAGTTGATGTTTTTCCCACATAAACGGTCAAGAGCTTCATGCATGGCCCTGGCTAATCCATCTAGCCAGTTGTTCTCTCTCACGGTGAATTGAATCTTCTCAGAAAGGGGTGCTTCCATCTTGCCTCGAAGATCTGCAACTACCAGCCATTGTAGATCTCCTCCTGGGTGCTCCTTGAGTTGCGCACCGAAGAATTCCGGATGCAGGCACTCAAGGTACTCTAACAGTGCATCTAGATCCCTCTCAAAGATCAGATGGCCTCTGTTGCCGAACTGGTAGAACTTGCAATACTGAACTTCCATCTATAAGAATTTAGGATGAGTAAGTTAGTGAGGTGATCAAGTGTGTCAAATTTTATGTGGTAATGTAAGATTTTTTGAGGAACATGAACTTTTATGAAAGAATCTCAAGGATAAGAGTGGGAATATGTTTTCATAAATATTCACTTCCTTTCTTTTGAAACTAAGTTTTTGTTCGGACGTCCATTCTAACTAGGGTCTCCTATGGTCAGGATGGCTCTGATACCAACTTGTCAACACCCGAATTTTTAATCCCAAATGCCTGTTATGCCATACCTCACAATCCCAGGATTACCATTTTTGCGAGACATAACAGATTGGATATCACAGTACATCATCCATTACAAACCATAATAAGGTTTTACACGAATAAAGGATCTCATGATCCAGTCTTAATACAAACAAGCAACGGAGTAGTAAAGCATAGTAGTGGGCTCCATCTTCAGTGTCACAGGAAATGCTGACGATGGGAGATGATCCTAGTTGTCGTAGCCGTCCTGTTGTCCATCTTCCTGATAGTCCTCCTCATAGTCCGGCCATGGGAATAGCCAGGGATAAAGCCATGAGTACTCTTTAATTACTCGCAAACTATCACTAACAAGTAAGGTAGTTCTAGTAGAAAAGCTAAGCTCTAAGTTTATTTGCAAAAGCTATATTTATCTTAAGTTGAGTTCAGAAGTAAAGAAAGCTAATTTAAAGTTCTAAATCACCTAAGTGGGAACTTAGTTTTCATGTTCACAACCCTGTTGTGGTCAAGTCAAAGTCACAAATCATTTCACAAGTCATTTTGAAAACATCCGACGACAGAATAGTATGGCCACTCCAACTGTCCATGACCACAGACGCGGCTATTCGAATAGTTTGACACTCTGCGGAGGTGGTACACTTTCACCACAAAATTCGATACATCCGTCAGGGATAACCCTGGATCATCATACTTAGTATGCGGATAATCAATCATAACCTTTCAGTTACACACTCTCGTATAGGCACCTCCCCTATGAGCTTGGCCTCCCAGCCATGGCCATCTGCCATCCTGGGCACTGCATATGTGGACATCATCAAGAGGTAGCCTCAGCTCAAACCTCTTCCACGAGGGAACCCATACTAATGCATATAAACTTCTGGCTAAGCCTTACCCAATTCAGGTATTGTGGTTGTACGGTAGAATTGGAATGGTATCGCATCCGAACCCAGCCATCAGTTTTTATAAAGGGCTAAGGCTCATGCCTCAACATTTTCATCATCAAATCCTTTTGTGTTTCTCAACACATGTCAAAACATTTCAATAGAATGAATCCTCATTCCAAGGTTTTCATAATCATTTTCACCAAGTATTCCCATCTAAAGTGATCAACTTTTATGCTTAGCAGTAGCCACTAAAGTTGAGGGTATTTACCAATGAGGGGTGCTAATCAAGGGTAACTATCCAACTCTAATCTCATGCCTTGGGATGACATCTAAGTATAACTAGTTAGGCCTAGTTTTATACTCTTTATGATATCTATCCTATTTTCCAATACTCACCAAGCACTAACTAAAAGTAAAGAACTTTGGCAAAGTAAAAGAATAAAGCTTGCAATTGAGACTTGGGATTGGTATAATCAAAGTTATATAACCAAGCATGCCTAAGAAATCTTGCATAGGTTATCTTGCAAGGATGGCTTGCATAGTTAACTTGTAGTGTTAGGCTTGCCTTGAGTAGTGAAGTGATTGAAGTTCTTTTCTTCTTCATCTTCTTGGTAGTACTCCTCCTCTTCGTATCCCAGGTCGGTACTATCGTCTATCAATGAATACAAGGTACACAATCACCAAAAAATACTTAACTATTTCTATTTAGCACACTAAGGCTCACATTTTCATGATCGAGCATCATCACAATCATCACATGAAACAAAGACTTAATCTTTTTTTATCTTATTTTAGAAAAGTAATTTCTTCTCATTGAAAATACTTAAGATTTAATATTCTCCAATTAAAATATGGGATCATTTTGACACATGTCATCACCACATATTCTAATACATGGGAATGTGATTTAAAGGGGTGGTCATATTTAGTAAAGTTTAAGATTATCATTTAATAGAATTAAAGTGACTAGAATTGCCTATATAGCATTCTTTAGGTACTAGTCCAATGTCACTTCATGTAAACCTAACTATTTTTACATATTCAGATAGATCTTGTCAAATGTGACTTTTGAGAGTTGGAATCAACTCAAAAGCATTTATGGTTGATTTTTGAAAAATGTTTGAAGTTGGAAAAGTCTCTGCCTTGTTATTTTTGGTATAGGTGATCTATAATTTCAAATGGTTTGAATCCAACGGGCCTAGATAGATAATTTGAATATATTTCTAACAAAATTCGAATCATGCAATTTGGTTCAGTGAATCTCTTTGAATTGATTTTTGAATCTACTGACAAAATCTGGGTTTAATTAAAATGGAAAAGAATTATTTGAATCACTGGGCTCTGCGTGGGAAAGTAAACAGGCCGGCCCAACTGCACAGCGCAGCGCAACACGTGGCTGATAGAGGGGGTCCACTGGTCAGTGACTCATCTAACGCGAAACCGTATCGTTGATTCTAGGCCGTACGATTAGAAATAAGATCGACGGCTGAGGGTCGTCGTCAACGACGAACAGCTCCGACGACGAGCTAAACCTAACGCGGCGGTGGGGGTCTCACGGGGCTCACCTGGTCTCTAGCTAGGCTCAGCGACGGAGGAAAACGATGTGGTAGATGATGACGAGGCGAGGCGCGGTCATGGCAGGGCTCTGGGTGGTCGCAATCGACAGCGCCCTTCTCCTCCAGCAGCAGCGGACTCCGATGGAATTCCGGCACGGTGGTGCTCGCCTTGCTCCGGGAAGAGGTGGGGAAGGTCAGTGGGGAGTGGGGAGTCGAGTGGTGTGAGGATTGGAGGCTAGGGTGCCCTCCTTTTATAGCTCGACGAGTGGACAAAATGGTGCCGGCTGGCGTCTCCGACGAGGGCGGCACAAAGAGCTAAGGGCATGGCTGGGGTAGGTGGACAGTACGGTGTCTCCTGGCGGTCATTGCTGGCTTAAAGGCGAGGCGTGGGGCGGCTGGGTTTGGTCTGGCACATGCGGCGATCTGGGCGGAGGCAGATGTGCTCGAGACGGCGTACGACTGCTATGGGCCGCGCAGCAGCGAACGGGGGTGTCTGCCGGGATGCTGCTATCATGGCGGGTCTATGTACGCGAGGGGAGGTCAAGGCGTGGTGCACTGGCGCACTCTGTACACGGCGCAGAGAGGCGGTGCATGGTGGTGCTAGTGTGGTCCAGGGCTAGGCTTCGACCATGGGGTGGACAGGGGGTGGCGGTAGGAGGTCGCTTGTCTGGTGCGTGTCTTGGGCGAGGCTGGCATGGCTCCTGGCGTGATGCCCATTGTCGGCCGGCGACGACCAAGAACGGGCGACGCTCCACTGTGCCAGCAACAAAGGGGGGAGCTGGTCTGGGGCTGGGTTAGGCTTAGAGGGAACATGGGGAGTAACTAGGGGACAAATGGGTCGATGATCACTGTATAAAATAGTGAAGTTCAGCTAGAGCTTTTTTGTGCCTGCCAAGTGTTTGATGAAATGGCCGCATGAAACTTTCTTTCGAATTTTTGATCCAAATTTTTTGAGTGGTCTTGCATTAAGCTTGAGAGACTAGGTTTGCTTGGATAAGTCAAGGTGAACTCATTCGGTGGTTTTTTTTGGAAAAGTGTGATCTTAACACATACACTTGATTCAATTTTCAAATGTCCTTTAAATTGACTTGCTAGATGTTTTTGTAAGTTTGTAAAGTAGGTCTTGATACGTCTTTGCTTGGTCTAGCAAGGGGTGAAAAGAATTAGAAATGCTTCTATTAGGAATTATCTTCTAGGAACACCTAAAGTGGCCTAGTGGATTAAAATAGTCAAAATGACCATTTGCTTTTTTTAATCTTATTTGATTTCTTTCTCTTTTGATTTTGTTTGTAAATGGTCTAGATGATGTGGAATTCAGCTTTAAACCATTTCATATTATTTAGAACAATCAAACATGGTATATACACTCAATTCTACACTAATGCAAACACACATGCATTCATATGCCTTTTCTTTAATAAAAGTTTTTGTTAACCCTAAATTGGGTGATTATAAGTTGATAACATAGATTAAAGTTTTGGGATGTTATAGTCAACATGCATATTCATAGAAAGAACCTTAATCCTATAGAACTCTCGTTGGTTTTTGAAGTATTGACCGCCTTGGTACCATAAAGACTCAAGGATGTTTGTAACTTTTTAAGAGCATTCTATCATGTTTACTTATAGTTCAAATTTGAAAATGATTTTTTATTCCTAAATTTTGGAAACTCCTAGTACTGGTAGCATTATTGTTCACCATGCCAAGATGCACTCATCTATAAAATATGGGAACATTACCATAAAGTATGTTGTACATATATAAGACCATTTAGCTTGTCTTTCGGCCTGAAGCCTAAGGATGTTCATACATGGCAGGCCATATTTTCAATTAGTTTGTTATTTAAATGATGTGAACTCTCTTGATAATAATCACTTTTCATGGCAAGTAGTACAAGTCAGATGACATCGTGCAATGTTTTTCTATTGTTTTCAAATAAAAGTCAAATTTTCTACATGCAAATTCTTAGCAAGAAGTTGGATTCAACAAATTCATTGGTTTCCGATATACTGACAGCCTGGGTGGGTACCTTTAAAAGATACTTGTATAACTTTAAGAGGAATCTACTACTTACTGATAGTTCAAATTTTATCTAACATTGATGAATCGACCTAAATTAGTTTAAAAGTGTGAAGTTTGGTAGGAAACCTTGAGAACTAGAAAAAATTCTAATCGTACATGAAACATGTATAACTTTGTCTGAAAACTGGGCTTGTGGAATTCCGGGCCATATTAACCATGTTTGTCCTTAAGAAAATAAATCCCGGGAAAATAATTATCTGCTTAAAGTTTATGATAGATCGGGGTGCTTTTTGTGTGAGGTGTAATAAACATACATATATTGTTGGTCTGACACTTTAAAAGAAACTCTTCAATGGACATTTGGTTATGTGAATGAAATGTCAAATCTTATGTTCAAAAGCAAGTTTATTACGACAAAATAAAGCCTTCACAAATTCAATGTGTGATGGACAAATGTTTTGGTACCTTTGTGTAAACATTGACGTTTCGTATGAAATAAGCCTCTTACATCCTATACTACAAGAAAAGTTGCCTTCGGCAACGACTTGGCCCGAAGGTCGTCGTAGAAGGCGCGGCGCGTCTTTCACGACGAATTTCTCGGCTCGGTTATGGCCGATGGAATTTTTTTACAGTTTCACGGCCCTCTACTACGACGGAACCGCTAAAAACATGGAGGAAGCTCGACAGATATGTGGCAGATGCAAGATTTTCGTTTCCTCGCGTGATGTTGACTCGCCGAAGTCTTTTGAGGCGTGTGGGTCCCAGACATCAGTGTCTCTAGCGGACCATACTTTTTGATCGTGCCTCCCTGAATTGAACTCGATAACGTTGCTCGAGGCATTTGCCGTTTACTCAGGCTATTGGGTCCCACATGTTAACCTCTCATTAGAAGAATCATGTGTATGATGGAATTTTTTCCTTGGCTCGCGCTATCCTTTTCCGAAGTTGATAGCATTACTCGATGCATCTACCGTTTAATTAGGCTGCTGGGACACACATGTCATCCTCCCATTAGAAGAAACGTGTGTATGATGGAATTTTTTCCTTCGCTCGCGCTACGTACCCTGTTCCGAACTTGATAGCGCTGTTCGATGCATCTACCGTTTAATCATGCTGCTAGGCCCCACATGTCACCCTCTCATTAGAAGCAACGTGTGTATGATGGATTTGTTACCCTCTGTCTTGCCTTCGTGTTCCGAACTTGATAATGTTGCTCGCTGCATTAGCAGTTTATTCAGGCTGGTGGGTCCCTTATGTTAGCCTCACATTAGAAGAATCGTGGGTATGATGAATTTTTTTCTTCTCTAGCGCTACCCTATTCCGAACTAGATATCGTTGCTCGACGAATCTGCCGTTTGCTCACGCTGTTGGGTCCCCCATTTTAGCCTCTCATTACAAGAACCGCGTGCATGCTGAACTTTTTTCTCGCTTGCGCCTCCTTG
This sequence comes from Avena eriantha, assembly GCA_910589775.1. Lineage (NCBI taxonomy): Eukaryota > Viridiplantae > Streptophyta > Magnoliopsida > Poales > Poaceae > Avena > Avena eriantha. The sequence continues at coordinate 232,391,520 of OU342741.1, forward strand.
TTTTAAACTGGCAATGTTGCTCGATGCAACATCTGTATTAGGTCGCGCTGTTAGGTCCCACATATCATCCTCCCTATAAATAAAATGTGCGTATGATGAACTTTTTTGGCCATGTCCGCTGTTTTGACCTTGGCAACTTGCTGGGTCCCAGATGCCAACCACCTCTGTGTAGGAAATGTGTCTATGCTGGGTCCCAGCTGACAACCTCTATTTGAATGAAACGTGTGTATGTTAAACTGTTTTTTTAGGTGTCAAATGTCAGCCTCAGAATACAAAAAATGCTCATAAAGGCCAAATTAAAAAGATTCCGGGCTAACTAGGGGATGCCCTATTTGTCGTGACTTATATATCCCATGGGCTCACTCCTAAACTGAATGGGCTATGGTCAGTGGCCACAAGACCACAAAAAGGCCAAATTAGAAGGTATTGGGATATGCTTGGGGCTGGTAGGATAATTTCATGGGCTATGCTTTTGCTTGTTGGGTCTGACATGTCAGCTTCTCGTAAGTGCAACGTGTGTATGATGGACTTTTTTTCGGCCATGTCCGCTGTTTTCACCGTGGCAGCCGTGTATGGTCTTACTATTGGGGCCCTTATGTCAGCCTCTCTAGCATGTTCTGACTTGTGGGTCTCCGCTGCAGCCTTGTATGTTCTGGCTGGTGGGTCCCCGATGCGAGCCTCTCTATACAAGTATTTGAACTTTTTTCGAACCCATCCTCAAAACAAACTCCAGGGACGCTGCATGCTGGTGGGTCTGTGATGTTAGCCTCTCCGTAATGCGAATTGCTAAAAAAAAGTAAACCCAAGATACGATTCGAACAAAAGACCTTCAAATCAAATAATCATAAACTGAGTGCGTTGCCACTACAACAAAGATATTTATAGAATAAATATCATTAAACTTTTATTAGTACTACAATTTATGTATTAGTCTTCTTAAAAATATTTTTGTGTGTCTATGTTTATCTCGTTTAAAATATAAAAGGGCAATGCTCCTAGCATCTCAATTTATAAAATGCCACATAATGGTGTATTTTCTTAAAAACATGGGTAGGCAGAGTATTTTATTTATTTTGAGAGGTGGAGGGTAATGCCCAAAAGGCCAAATTAAAAAGATTTTGGCTATTCTACATAGGCTCCTCTACGTAGGTTCTACTCCATAGGCTATGCTCCATGGGCTTCATTCTCAAATTTTACTGGGCTGTGCTCCGCAGTCCCCTATCCCCTAAAAGGCCGAATCAATATGTTCTCGGCTATGCTCCATGGGCTACATTCTCAAATTTCACTGGGTTGTGGTCAGTAGTCCCCTGACCCCGAAAAGACCGAATAAAAATGTTCTGGGCTAAAGAGGTGCCGAATGAGCTACTAGATTTCTTCTCCTGGTTAATAAAAATTGCATTGTGATGTGCTCGGTCGGATTTGAAACAAACACCTTAGAGAGGGAGGGGGAAAAGCGATAATTCTTTTTGGCAGTTATTTATGTCAAAATTCAGTAGTATAGAATACGATAGATACATTATCAATTGCAGTACAGAGAGAACCAGTTTTTGTTTCAACTCTAAAAACCTTGTCGCGCGATCAGTTTGTTGTTTTCACCAAACACGCTCGACCATTGGAGCAAGCAAAACTGACGACCAAGTCTGCTTTGAGTACCTTTTTCTCACATCAATGCCTGTGTGACCCCCGTATGCATCCCAAAATGCCCAAGTCTCATCTAGATTGTGACACTGCCATGTTTCAAAAGAAAAGCAAGACTATCTACTGCCCTTGATTTAAACAAGTACCAGTACATCAATATTAGTTCCACAAAATTCTTTAGTAATAGCAACGACAGAACATTTGAGAGATTCAGTAGATTTCCTGCTTAAAATTCTATAGCAATACAGAGAGAGTCAGTTCTTGTTCCAGCTAAAAAAAACTTGGCGCATGATCAGTTTGGCATGTTCTCCGAAGAGACCATCAGAGCAAGCAAAACTAACGATCAAGTCTGCTTCTGTGTGAATACCTCTTCCTTATGTCAATGGTTGTGTGACTGCCCGTATGCAACCCAAACTATCCAAGACTAATGTTGATAATTGTGACAATGCTAAGTTTCAAAATAAAAGCAAGACAATCTGATCCACTTCATCTAAACAAGTACGAGTACATCATAGTTTGTTCTACGAAATATTATACTAATAGTAACGAAAGAGTATTTGAAAGATTCAGTAGCATTTGAAAGATCCAGCAGTACAGAATAAGACCATGAAAACATCAGACTGATTCCCGGTTGATATTCAGCAGCACTTGATAGAGTCAGCACAACATTCAAAGTGACTGGTTAGCAGTACACAGACAGTGACCAAAAGAATTGAGATATTCAACAATGCGGACATTAAAATTCACTAGATGTAGCAAGGCCTGATTCAAAAGGAAAGCGAGGCCATATTCTCCACTCGGCCGGTCAATCTGAACAAGTACAGAACAAAGCTTTTGACAGGTTCAGCAGCACTTGACAGAGTTGTTCGGTTCGCAGCATAGAAAACAAACAATTTCCTACGATGAGAACTATACGCCAAGATCTATCTACTAGATACAAGAAACGGGTGGATATACATCCATAGAGAACTTACCCTCGAAGACAATAGAGTTTTGTTAACGAGTTGGAACTCGTGGATGATGTAGTCATACGCTTGCCAATCTCAAGATCATGTGGAAGTCCTAGCACCGCAAATTAGCAGCGCATCTGTCCTCACACACACGTTCAGGCCACCGAACAACCTCCACCTCCCCGCTCCAGCGAATCAGCGGAAGCAACAACTCCTTCCAGACGCAAGGCCACCGGGAACATGTAACTCGCTAATCCGAGACCATGGGGGAATATATCTAGAGGGGGAGAGATATCCTTCATGAGGAGGTGTGGTTTGTGAGGGAGGAGAGGGGGGATCCTCCCCTCCCATGGCCGGCAGCCAAGGGGGGGTGCCCCCAGCTCTTCCTCATTCATGTGGTGGAAGCTCCACTCACATCAATTTAGCCTCCACCCAAAGTTCCACTCACATGCATTGAATTTCCACCAAATTTAATGCAACTCTCATTTAATAAAACTCTTTTATTTATTTTATTCAGAATTTTGTTAATTACTCTAATTAACAAACATTCACATAAAACCCCTTGATACATTTCAATATCACATGCAGAACCAATTTCTGCAATTTCACCCGAAACAATTCCGGTTTCCATCGAAATAATTCCAGTGCTTTGCAATTCTTTCGTCTGAAACATATGTGCTCCAAGATGGTGTTCGGCAGCCCTTAAGTGTGTCACCCTACGGTTCGCGAATAATGCAGACATGATTGAGACCCCTCTCAAATCAATAATCAGAAGCGAGACCTGGAGATCCATACTAACTCCTGCACATTCAACGATGACTTCTGTGATCGTGAGAACCTTTAACAATAGTAACTTAATCCCTTTGTCTCATGATATAATCCATGTCTGAGATTCGATCATCGGTATCCAAATACCTAGTTTGACCTCGTTACCGACATGCACTCTTTTCTCGTTCCTGTGATATAACATTCTAGTGATCACATCACTTGCTTGCAAGCTATCTTAATGTGATATCACCGAGAGGGCCCAAAGTATATCTATCCGTCATCGGGATTGACAAATTCCACTCTTGATCCATGAGCCTCAACATAACACCTTCGTAGCACGGAACCCACCTTTATAGTCACCCTGTTACGGTGTGACGTTTGATGTTATCAAGATATTCTTCCGGTGTTAGCAATTAACATGATCTCAAGGGCTAAGGACTAAGATTACTTCGTATGATGTTATAGCAATATAAAAATAGTTACTTTGATCGTAATGCTACACTTCGGATGAATGTTCATCACTTCATTGCAAAAATGCTGTGACCTCGTTATTAACAACATCCAATGTCCATGATCAGGAAACTTTGATCATCTTGTTAATAAACGAGCTAGTCTATAAGAGAGGCATAACTAGGAATTTTTTTGTTTATTAAATACACATGTATTGACGTTTCCTATCAATACAATTATAGCATGCAAAATAAACATCTATCATATACAAGGAACATAATAACAACTTTATTATTGCCTCTCAGGGCATATTTCCTTCCGTCTCCCACTTGCACTAGAGACAATAATCTAGTTCACATAGTGATAAATCTAACACCCATGGAGTTCTGGTGTTGATCATGTTTTGCCCTAGGGAGAACTTTAGTCAACGGATCTGCTACATTTAGGTCCGTGTGTACTTTACAAATATTTATATCTCCATCCTTGACATGCTCGCGGATGGAGTGAAACCGGCGCTTAATATGCTTGGAATTATTGTGACACCTTGGTTCCTTGGCGTTGGCTATGGCTCCATTGTTATCACAATAGATCACCATTGGGTCCAATGCACTAGGAACCACACCTAGTTCCGTTATGAACTCCTTCATCCAAACCGCTTCCTGCGCCGCTTCTGAAGCAGCAACATATTCTGCCTCCATCGTTGATCCAGCCACCACAAGTTGTTTGGAACTCGTCCAACTAATTGCTGCTCCGTTCAAGAGAAATACATATCTGGATTGAGACTTAGAGTCATCCGGATCGGTGTCAAATCTAGCATCGACATAACACTTAGTGACTAGCTCTTCTTCACATCCTTATACAAGAAAGATATCCTTAGTTCTTTTTAAGTACTTAAGGATATTCTTGACCGCTATCCAATGTTCTGAACCTGGATCAGATTGGTATGTACTAGTCAAACTAATAGCATGTGCCACATCCGGTCTTGTACATAGCATGACATACATTATAGAGCCTATGGCTGAGGCATAGGAGATCTTATCCATTATCTCTCTTTCTTCCGCCGTTGCCAGACTTTGAGTCTTACTCAATGTCTTGCCTTCCAACGTAGGTAAGAACCCCTTCTTACTTCCATCCATATTAAACTTCTTTAATATCTTATCAAGGTATGTACTTTGCGATAGCCCAATTAGGCGTCTTGATCTATCTCTATAGATTTTAATGCCTAATATATATGAAGCTTCACCAAGGTCCTTCATCGAAAATTTGCTGTTTAGATAACTTTTAAGACTATTTAAAAGATCTATATTATTTCCAATCAATAATATGTCATCCACATATAATATCAGAAATGCCACATTGCTCCCACTCACTTTCTTGTAAATACAAGCCTCTCCATAAGTTTGGAAAAATCCAAACTCTTTGATCACCTCATCAAACCGGAGATTCCAACTCCGGTATGCTTGCTTCAGTCCATAGATGGATCGCTGAAGCTTGCATACCTTATCAGCATCCTTAGGATCGACAAAACCCTTAGGTTGTATCATATACAACTCTTCTTCAATATTACCATTGAGGAACGTGCTTTTGACATCCATCTGCCATTTTTCATAATCGAAATATGCAGCAATTGCTAACATAACCCTAACCGACTTTAGCATCGCTACGGGAGAGAATGTCTCATCGTAGTCAACTCCTTTAATTTGTCGAAACCCCTTTGCGACAATTCGAGATTTATAGATGGTCACATTACCATCAACGTCAGTTTTCCTTTTGAAAATCCATTTATTCTCAAAGGCCTTTCGATCATGAGGTAAGTCCACCAAGGTCCAAACCTGGTTTTCGTACATGGATTCCATGTTGGATTTCATGGCTTCTAGCCATTTGTTGGAATCTGGGCTCATCATCGCTTCTTCATACGTCGCAGTGTCATCTATTTCATCAATCATGAAGTTCATAACAGGATTGCCGTACGGTTCAGGAGCTGCACGTGTCCTGCTTGACCTGCGAGGTTTGGTAGTGTCCTCTTTCAGAGTTTCATGATCATTATCATTAGCTATTTCTTCATTAGGTGAAGTCAACTCCGAAACAACTTCCGGTGCTGCGCTACTCGCCATTTCATGAAGAGAAGGTTCAATAACCTCTTCGAGTTATACCTTCCGACTACTCACACCTTTCGCGAGAAACTCCTTCTCAAGAAAGGATCCATTCTTGGCAACAAAAACCCTGCCCTCAGATCTGTGATAGAAGGTATACCCAACCGTTTCCTTAGGGTATCCTATGAAGACGCATTTTTTTGCTTTAGGTTCGAGTTTATCTGGCTGAAGTTTCTTCACATAAACATCGCATGCCCAAACTTTAAGAAATGACAGCTTAGGTTTGTTTCCAAACCATAATTCATACGGTGTCGTTTCAACGGATTTAGATGGTACCCAACTTAAAGTGAATGCAGCGGTTTCCAGTGCATAGCCCCAAAATGACAGTGGTAAGTCAGTCAGAGACATCATAGATCGAACCATATCCAATAAAGTCCGATTACAACGTTCCGACACACCATTACATTATGGTGTTCCAGTAGGCGTGAGTTGTGAAACTATTCCACAGTCTTGCATATGTGTGCTAAACTCGTAACTAAGATACTCTCCTCCACGGTCGGACCACCGAAATTTGATCTTTCTGTTATGATGATTTTCCACTTCATTCTAAAATTCCTTAAACTTTTCAAAGGTTTCAGACTTATGTTTCATCAAATAGATATACCCGTATCTACTCAAATCATCCGTGAAAGTAACAAAATAACGATATACACCTCGCGCCGACACACTCATTGGTCCACACACATCAGTATGTATGATTTCCAATAAATCTGTCGCCCGTTCCATTGAACCAGAAAACAATGTTCTAGTCATCTTGCCCATAAGGCATGTCTCACATGTATCAAATGATTCAAAATCAAGTGATTCTAAAAGTCCATTAGAATGGAGTTTCTTCATGCGTTCAACGCCGATATGACCTAGACGGCAGTGCCACATATATGCAGATATATCATTATCAAGTTTAATCCTTTTTGCATCAACATTATGAATATGCGTAATACTGCTATCGAGATCCAACAGAAATAAACCATTCATCACAGGTACATGACCATAAAAGATATCATTCATATAAATCGAACAACCATTGTTTTCAGATTTAAAGGAATAACCACTTCACATCAAACACGATCCAGATACAATGTTCATGCTCAGTGCAGGACACAAATAACAATTATTTAGATTTATTACTAATCCCGACGGCATATGGAGAGGCAGCGTTCCAACGGCGATCACATCAATTCTTGATCCATTGCCGACCCGCATCATGACCTCATCCCCTGCTAGCTGTCGCTTGTTTCGCAGCCCCTGAATCGAGTTACATATATTAGAAACTGATCCCGTATCAAATACCCAGGTGCTACTGCGAGTACTAGTCAAGTACACATCAATAACATGTATATCACATATACCTTTGTTTGCCTTGCCGGCCTTCTTGTCGGCCAAATACATGGGGCAGTTGCCCTTCCAATGGCCAGTCCCCTTGCAATAGTAGCACTCGGTATCAGACTTAGGGCCAGCTCAAGATTTCTTTTCAGGTGCAGCAACATATTTGCCGCCCTTCTTTCCCTTCTGCTTGCCTTTCTTGTCTTTCTTGAAACCGGTGGTCTTATTGATCATCAACACTTGATGTTCTTTCCTAATCTCCACTTCTGCAATCTTAAGCATTGACAGAAGCTCGAGAAGAGACTTCTTCATGCCCTGCATGTTATAGTTCATCACGAAGCTCTTGTAGCTAGGTGGCAGAGATTGGAGAACACGATGTATGCCTAGGTCAATGGGAATCGATATTCCCAAGGACACAAGCTTATCAGCGTACCCATACATTTTGAGTACGTGCTCACTAACGGAGTTGTTCTCCTCCATGATGCAGCTAAAGAACTTTTCAGAAGATATATAACTCTCCACGGCAGCATGGGTATCGAAAATCATTTTCAATTCTCCCATGGTATCAAACGCATTGCCATTTTCGAAACGCTTTCGAAGTTCTGGCTCTAGCCCATACAGTATGATGCAATGAACTAAGTTGTGGTCCTCCTGATGAGTCATATAGACATTCTTTTCCTTGCCAGGGGCATCAGGAGCTGGTGGGGGGCCTAGCGGCGCCTCTAGCACATATTGCTTTTGTGTAGCAGTGAGGATAATCCTCAAATTCATAGCCTAGTTGGTGAAGTTGCTACCATTCGTAGCAAGTTTCTCTTTCTCCATGAACACATTGAAATTAAAAGCAGGTGGTGCCATCTACAACAAAATTTGTAAAGTTTATTTAGACTAAGTTTATGATAGATTGAGTTGAACTAATCCAAATTACTAATGAACTCCCACTCAAAAACGACATCCCTCGTGTCTTTTTGGTGATTACATGAACCAAATCCACTACACCAAGTCCGATCATCATGTGAGTCGGTGTAGCTTCAAAGGCGAGCATCTATATGGGCATCATATCAACGATATGACTCATGCTTAACCTTTCGGTCCGTGTTCCGAGGCCATGTCTGTACATGCTAGGCTCGTCAAGTAAGAACCTTAGTATTCGCGTGTGTAAAACTGTCTTACACCCATTGTATGAAAGCGTAGAGTCGAGTACACCCGATCATCACGTGATGTATCGAAACACGATCCATAAGACGGTGCATACTTAAGGAAGAACACATTTAAATGAGGGATCATCTTACAATGCTACTAAAAGCGCAAAACTAGCAATATAAGATGCGAACATCTAATGTGTAAAGTGGGATGATATGGTCCATGCATTTGATCTCTATCATATGCATCGTGGTATGATCTTTATCATTCCTTTGTGTGTAAGGCCAAGGTCTATGGAACTTGCACGTTAAGTGTGTTGTAAGACTATCTACCATACATCTACTTACAACATTACCATATCAAGACACTTGCCCAACAACGATCTAAACTAGACGCTTCTAATTTATCCATTGCAAGTTTTACGTGGCTTAGGGCTTTCAGAGATAGAACCGGTCTTACCTACGAACATGGAACCACAACGAGGATAACCAAGTTATTTGCAACTCGTTGTAAATAAGATATTGACTATAGTAGGAGAGACAGACATCCGCTAGGCACTTATGCAAAACTAGTTGCATGTCAGTCGTGGAACCGGTCTCATGTGCGATGACATGTAAGGTTGGTCCGGGCCGCTTCATCCCACTATGCCACCAATATCCAAAATACATGAAAGAAGCAATAACATGATCATCATCGCCCACATATAAACATATGTGTACTACCCGTGCAAAGCACCTATGCATAGATCAAGCTCTGATACCACTGTTGGGTTCGCAGCATAGAAAACAAAAAATTTCCAACAATGAGAACTATACGCCAAGATATATCTACTAGATACAAGCAACGGGTGGATATACATCCATAGAGAACTTACCCTCGAAGACAACAGAGTTTTGTTAACGAGTTGGAACTCGTGGATGATGTAGTCGTACGCTTGCCGATCTCAAGATCGTGTGGAAGTCCTAGCACCGCAAATCAGCAGCGCATCCGTCCTCGCACACATGTTCAGGCCACCGAACAACCTCCATCTCCTCGCTCCAGCAAATCAGAGGAAGCAGCAACTCCTTCCAGACGCAAGGCCACCGGGAACATGTATCTCGCTAATCCGAGACCATGGGGGAATATATCTAGAGGGGGAGAAATATCCTTCACGAGGAGGTGTGCTATGTGAGGGAGGAGAGGGGGGCTCCTCCCCTCCCATGGCCGGCAGCCAAGGGGGGTGCCCCCACCTCTTCCTCATTCATGTGGTGGAAGCTCCACTCACATCAATTTAGCCTCCACCCAAAGTTCCACTCACATGCATTAAATTTCCAACAAATTTAATGCAACTCTCATTTAATAAAACTCTTTAATTTATTTTATTCAGAATTTTGTTAATTACTTTAATTAACAAACATTAACATAAAACCCCTTGCAACATTCCAATATCACATGCAGAACCAGTTTCTGCAATTTCACCCGAAAAAATTCCGGTTTCCATCGAAATAATTCCAGCGCTTTGCAATTCTTTCGTCTGCAACATATGTGTTCCAAGATGGTGTTAGGCAACCCTTAAGTGTGTCACCCTACGATTCGTGAATAATGCAGACATGATTGAGACCCCTCTCAAATCAATAATCAAAAGTGGGACTTGGAGATCCATACTGACTCCCGCACATTCAACAATGACTTCTGTGATCGTGAGAACCTTTAACGCTAGTAACTTAATCCCTTTGTCTCATGATATAATCCATGTCCGAGATTCGATCATCGGTATCCAAATACCTAGTTTGATCTCTATAGTGACATGCACTCTTTTCTTGTTCTCGTGATATAACATTCTAGTGATCACATCACTTGCTTGCAAGCTATCTTAATGTGATATCACCGAGAGGGCCCAAAGTATATCTATCCGTCATCGGGATTGAAAAATTCCACTCTTGATCCATGAGCCTCAACATAATACCTTCGTATCACTGAACCCACCTTTATAGTCACTCTGTTACGGTGTGACATTTGATGTTATCAAGATACTCTTCCGGTGTTAGCAATTAACATGATCTCATGGTCTAAGGACTAAAATTACTTCGTATGATGTTATAGCAATATAAACATAATGACTTTGATCGTAATGCTATACTTTGGATGAATGTTCATCACATCATTTCACAAATTTTGTGACCTCGTTATTAACAACATCCAATGTTCATGATCACGAAACTTTGATCATCTTGTTAATAAACGAGATAGTCTATAAGAGAGGCATAACTAGGAACCTTTTTGTTTATTAAACACACATGTATTGACGTTTCCTATCAATACAATTATAGCATGCAAAATAAACATCTATCACATACAAGGAATACATAATAACAACTTTATTATTGCCTCTCAGGGCATTTTTCCTTCAAGAGTCAGCACAACATTGAAAGTGACCGGTTGGCAGTACATAGACAGTGACCAAAAGAATTGACAGATTTAGCAATGCAAACATTGAAATTCAATAGATGTAGCAAGGCTTGATTCAAAAGGAAAGCGAGACCATATTCTGCACTCGGCCAGTCGATCTGAACAAGTACTAAATAAATTTTTTGATAGGTTCAGTAGCATTTGAAAGATTCGGCAGTACATAATAAGAAAGAAAAATATCGACAGATTCCCAGTTCACATTCAGCGGCTCTTGGACATATTCGGAAGCATTTCAAAGTGAAAGATTTACCTTGCCCCTTTCTCCGAACACTCATCATTGGAAGAAACAAAATTGATGATCAAGTCTATTTTTGTGTGCATGCCTCCTTCTCACGTCAATGCATGTGTGTGACCTCCATAGGCAACTGAAAATGCCCAAAGCCTTTTCAAGATTATGAGTTTATGTAGCATCCCAATTGTCTAACAATTGTAATGCTACTTGGTCTAGTAATATATTGGCTACTTCCTATATATAATTGTTGCGTCATAATTATATCATGCTCATGTCATCATGCCACCTTGCATTTGAGCATCATATAAAACCCTTCTTCTTTTGGTTCTTCTCTCATATGCATTATTAATTGTATTTGCCTCTTGATATTGTATCTGGTTATTGATATATTGTTTAAATGCCCAAGCTGAGTTGGGGGCATATCTTTTATTCCACTCCATCACTTTTTTTTCACCACCTTCTAATTCCACCATCCCATTACCCATGAGCTTGTATTTCTTTTTCCTTTGATATTTATTCTAGCTCATGTGGGTTGGGGTGGATCAAATTCTTTAAATTCTTTTGCTTGGCCTTATTCCACTTCTTGGGGATGCATAAGTATAATGCCATACCATTATTATTGTTTTCACAAGAATTGATCATGGCATTTATTATTTTTGCATGGGCCATGCAAGAGTACCACCACCTTTAGCCCATTTGATTCCTCTTGGTTTTGTTGGTGCTTTTCTTTGTGGATCATCTCCATCCCTCTCCACCATCCCCATCTTCTCATCAACACCAATTTTATTTTTCTCCATGCATGATTCAAATGAGGGTGTCTTCCCATACATCTTTTTCTTTCTCTTTTTCTTGGTTCTCCTTCACCCCATCTTAAGCTAATTCAAGCCCTCACTTTTTCTCTTGGTTTGATCTTACAAACAAGTTTTAAAGCCTAAACACCTAGTCCAAACCTAACCTAGCTTTCTCTCTCTAATTCTCCCTCAAAACTTAGTTCTACTTTAAACCCTAACCCCTACCACACCTCTCTCACCTCTCCTTCTCTCTACCATGCTGATCTCCATGCCCTAGCCACTCTTTTTCCCTGGTCCCACCTCAGCTCACCCCTACCCCTCTCTCTCTAACCCTAACAAAACCCTAACTGAGACCACCTCTCCTAACCCTAGCCCTAGCTCACGCGAGACTCCCCTATCCTCTTTCTTTCTCTCTCACTGCCGGGTAGCCCCACCGCCACGCCGTCCCCACCTGGCAGCCCTACCTGCCCTGCCCTGGCTGCCCCAGGTCGAGCCCCAGCTCGACCACGTGAGGAGGAGAAGCAAAGGTGGCCGAGGCCACCTTTATCTCTACCGTGCCCACACGCTACCCCCTTCCTCCCCCTCGCTTTTCCCTCCTCCCACACGTCTCCTGGCTCGCCCAGATCCGCCCAGAGCCCCGCCTCTCCCCTCCTTCCTCTCCAACGACAACGCCTCCCTCTCGCTAGAACCGCCAGCACCGCCGCCTACCCCCGTTCCTGTCAGCACGCACGACGTGGAAGTGGTCGAGGAGGTCGAGGGTCATTCCCTGCATCGCCCGGGACGTGCCAGCGAGGAGGAGCACCAGAGCCGCCAGTACCAGCGCCACCCGACGCAAACCCTAATTCTCCGGCCGCCAGCGTCGTCAACGATTCGCCGCACCTCTTCCCGATCTGACACCACCGACTCCTCCTCGGTGAGCCCCTCGTCCTTGCTGACATATTCTCGCTCGCTGTCGCCGTCTAGATCCGCCGTTCGGTTCGTCGAACATGCTGTGCGTGTCGTCGGCCACCGCGTTGGCTCGCTCTCGCGTCGCGCAGAACCTTACCTAGGCCGCGCCTACCCTCCTGTCACCATCCCGTAGCCCACCGCACTGGCACAGGCCTCGTCATGCACCCTGCAGGTCGTGAGGTCGAGCCCCCGCGCCGCGCGCGCCGCGCCCTGTCAGCCGAGCGCCGTTCCGTCAGTTTCGACAGAGGAAACAGATGAACAGTGGGGCCGTGGCCGTCTTTCAAAAAACCCCCCAACCTTTTTATTTCCTAAACCCGCGGTCCAACCTACCCTACCTGTCAGCCGCCCTGGCATTCTTGCGGAAAAGTCCCCCTGTTCCTCAGGCCGTAACCCGCGCTCCAGCTCGGCCCCACCTGGCAGTCTCTGCGCGTTCGTTCGCTGGCACGTGGGCCTCCAGTCGCGGGCCCACCTGTCAATCGCAGAGGCTGGCTAAGCCCGCGGTAGCAAAAGAATTTTCCTCGCGCGTGGCCCCAGCCAGCAGTGGCCCACCCGTCAGCGTCTGGGCTGGGTTTGCCTGAGTGTAAAATGTTTCCTGTTTTTCTGTTTTAATTAAATTTTTCAGTAAATGTTTAAATTCAAAATTCAAACCAGATTTTAAATAACTTTTAAAATACAAATCCAATTAATACAAATGATATATGTTTTTGAATCAGAAAAATGTGAGGAATTCAAATATGATATTCAAAATATTGTTTGCACACTTTAAAATTTCGGGATGATTAAAAATACAATAAAATGCCCTTTTCTTAATAAATTAATAACTTTAAATCTACAACTCCAAATTTGGCAAATAATATGTCTAAATCGATCAGCACGACGAGCCTGTTCTATCTATGCAGGCCTTGTTCTGAATTGAAGCATGCATCATGACATTATTAAAAATCTGAACTGTTTATGACAATAAAACTTGGTTAAATAAATCATAAAATGCTTTATTCCTGTATCTCACACCTCACCATGCCGTGCTACTATAATGCCATGTAGCTTGTGCATCATTCATCATGGCATGCTTGTTTGCTTGTCGCATTTTAATTCATATGCTTGTGCACTTTATTTATGTTGGCACTTTGTTTGTTTGGTTCTTCTTGAATAGACGCCCAGCAGGAGAATTACCAGGAATCACAGGAGTACTACCTAGATCCATCTCTCGCTTCAACTGAACTGCCAGGCAAGCACTACCACATGCTTGCATACATACAGTACCTATTGCCTCTATCTTATTCTTGTATCATTGAGTCGCGATTGCATTAAATTGAATCCCAAGTACTGCATAGCCTTTACTTTTAAACCCCACCGAAGCTTGTTCCTCCATCCCATGAGCCATTACTACAGGAGTTGTTTGAGCCATGCGAGTCGTAGAAAAGCATGTGTAGGGTATTTGAGTGTCTGATGGATAGGTACTTAAACAACTTAACCTTAGTAGTAATGGGATAACTAATGAAAGAGGCACCGGTGAGCAATATCTGCTATTTGTTTTTTCATGCTCACTTGTGTCCCATAGGACCCTGAGTACTTGATTCCTCTTCCTTGTTTATTCGCACTATCCACATCCGGGAGGCCTTATGGACCCCCCCTGAGCCAGAGCTTGATTCATTCTTATTTCTTGGGGCCACAATTAGTTTGGGGCTTTATTACTATCCTGTACTTATGCCATGTTACTGCTTTATTTAAGATTGTGCAAGAAGCACCTGTACTGTTTTGGATCGCGCCACGTTTTCGCGGTATCGACAAGTCCAGACATATTTTCGGGTTCCCAGTCGTTTACAGCCGTCGTCGCAAACCCTGGGTCCGTCTCGGAGCCGGCCAACTTCGTTGCGGGTAGCTTATTGGGGTGGCCCCCTGAAATATCTCTGAATCCTGTGATTGCTTTGCCGTGAATGCCTCGTTGAGTTTTGAGTTGGTTTTTCCGAGGTTGATCGAGTGTGTGTTGCTATTCGTGCACCCCTGCAGGGTAAATCTTTCTGAAAGCCGTGCCCACGGTTATGGACGACTCGGAGCACAGTTTCTCGATCATAGACAAGTATAACTAAAGTACCGCTATTAAATTGACTAAGTACTTGACTAGTAAATAGTGCAATACTCATGGAATGGTTAATAAAACTGCCAACGGATGATGGGGGTCGTTCGTCCGCTTCCTCGTTGGTAAGCGAGGAGGAGGATGGATCTGATAATTATACTGTTATAACTGTGTTCCTAATTAACGGACATCCGTCTATCATTGGTTAGGCGGATGGTTAGCGAGTATCTATAGCCTTGTTAATTATTATCTTTTGCTGCCATTGCGTCACCCTAGGTTGTGTCCCCTTTAGTGGCATAAAGACTTGCTAAGTACCCCTAGGGTCTCACACGATAAATTGTTTGATTCAGATGAACAGGTGTATTCACAAGATGGATACTGGGTGGAGGAGACAGATGATGTTGGCAACGACCACTCGGTGTAGAGATTCCGGGAACAAGGATCCGTGAGATCTGTGGGCGGGATGTGTTTATTTATGTGGCATCTTATGCCAATTTGCTTCTTATCCGTACTCGGATCTTGTGTTCCGCTTCCGCCTGATACTCTGATGTGTGTTGTATGAGGAGCTATCCTAAAATATTATCTCTATCTAGGATATTTCAATCTTGCCGTATGGCGTTGCAATATTTCTATTTCTTTTTAGATGGAATGGCTCTGAGGACTGTTGTATGTGGCTTGCATACATACTCATTTGTGTATGTAGTTGATCCCTTCGCCTGCTGATTACGTCGCTCGTTCTTGTTCTGATGATCTGAAAGTGGTTAGGATGGCCGAAAGGTCTACCGTGCGTGGCCCTGGGCCCCACCGTACTATTTTAACCACTTTCGTTCATCCAGGGATGTAACTAAGAGCGTAATTCACCGAGGTAGTTACAATTGGTATCAGAGCCATCCCGCCCTTCAGGGTCTCAGCCAAAATGGTCGTTGTCAGTCTAGCAAATATTTTTGGTAGTTATGTATACTTGGGAAAAACAAACGTGAGAGTAGGACTGCTTCCATTTTTCTTCTTACCCACCCACCCACCCTTTTCTGGTAAGTAAGTGTAACGTTTTCAATCCTCTTCTAAAAAAATTCAAACTAGGATTCTCGTGTTTTGGGTTCCGTAGTACCATAGGTTGTGTGTGTGTGTGAATTCCTTGTCTATCTGTTGCATCCAAATGTTATCACTATCTGCCTTTTGGTTATCAACTGTTGGTACATTCCATACCGACATGCCTTTGTAAACCGACGCGATCTATCTGATTCGTTGTATACCGATGCGATCTATCTTACTCTTTGTTATCCGACGTTATCTTGCTGGGGTGTTCTTTTTCGTAGTTACCAATCTTTAGGTTCATCTTAAAAAGAAGGTGTTGGGATATGTGTTTTACTGATTCATGTGCGGAGTAATGATTTGAGTGCGGGATGGAGTCGCGACCATACCACTACTTTTATCAATTGCTCTTGTATGCTGAACTAGTAGAGTTACTAATCTTGATTCGTGAAGTGGTTTTTGCGCATATAGTGGTATTTTAATGCCGAAAATTGCGGAAATTTTTTCTTTGATAATTGTGCACCACACTCCTTGTTCAGTCGTGTGCGTTATGCTTAATATCTTCTAGTTGCCTTTAACTTTGTTGATATTTTCATATCATCTCAGTGAATTGTATCCTTTGATCTTGGTTAATTCCATTTTGGTACTATTTTGGATTATTATCATTATCCATTATAGTACTAACTTGTGTTTTATATCAATCACAGGATGGCACCACCACGCCGTTCTGAGGAGGACATACCACCTGAACTTGGGGCTGCTTTGGCAAGTATTGCAAATGCTTTGGGCACTATGCAGCAGAACCAGCAGCGCTTCGAGGAAAGCGTGAGGAGGAATGAGTTTGTTCCGCTACCTCCACCTCCCAAGCGAGGAGACATCAAGAGTTTTCTCAAGTTCAAACCACGTCAATTTGAGGTGTCTGATCAGCCACTTGATGCGGATGATTGGCTGCATGAAGTGTCAAGATTGCTGATGACTGCGGATGTTCCCGAGCAAGAATGGGTCAAATGTGCCACTCACCTTCTGAAGGGAGATGCAGCTCTGTGGTGGGAAAATTACCTCAAGGCAGATCTCTCTGGTTTTCAGCCTACTTGGGAGCAATTCACTGCTGCTTTCAAAGAGCAATATCTATCAGAAATTGTCATGGAAAGGATGAAGGAAGTGTTTCTCAACCTCAAACAGGGCACTGACAATGTCAACACTTACATCAGAAACTTCATGAATCTTTCTCGGTATGGTGGCGATGAGATCTCTGATGACAAGAAGAAGCAAAAGAGGTTTCGGCAAGGCCTCAATGCTTCCATCAAATATGCTATCACTCAAGCAAGGCCGGCATCTTTTCTGGAACTTCAACACACAGCTCTACATGAAGAAGCAAGTAGGCAAGTGTTTGAGGAGTCAAAGAAACACAGCCGTGATACAGCAAGCTCTTCTGCTATGACAACTCCTTCTAAGCGTCATGTCTGGGTTCCTAACACCCCACCGTCGCTCCCGGCTCCACCAAGACCGTCAAGCTACGCGGCAAGGCCACCAAACTCCTTCACTGCGGCTCCCAGGGGCTACAACCACAACTACCCTAGAGCGCCTGGCGGAGTCCCTGGCTACGTTGCTCCACGTCCACCTGGTGCTTGCTATACTTGTGGAAACACTGGGCACCAGCACTGGAATTGTCTAATGAACAACAAAGCTCTTCCACCACCACCTCCAAGACCTGTGGCAAGTGCTCCTATGATTCGTGCACCTCCACCTCGGGCTCTCAACATCAACACCAAGCCTGGGTCTACGGTTGCTTGTGCCAACTGTGTCAACGTCGCTCAAGATGAGCATGCACCTGGAGTTGTCATGGGTATGCTTCCTGTTAACTCAGTTCATGCACGAGTTTTATTTGATTCTGGTGCTTCACATTCTTTTGTGTCATACAAGTTTGCGGAGTGTAATGGGTTACCTTCTGATGCTTTACCAACTTGCCTCATGGTGCAATCTCCTGGATCAAACATGAGGGCTTCTAAAATCAGCCGTGACAATCAAATTGAGATTGGTGGCTCTTCGTTTCCGGCTTCCTTAATTATTCTGGGAAATTCTGACATTGATGTTATCTTGGGCATGGATTGGTTAACAACAAATGCAGCTGTGATTGATTGTGCTGAACGCTCGGTTTCTCTGAAAATTCCTGAAGGCCATATAGTCTATTCTCCAAGTCTGACTCCTACAATTCAGCTTTTCTCTTTGGCGGCTCTGAATGATGATGCTATGGAAGGTATTCAGAATGTTCCGGTGGTCTGTGAGTTTCCAGATATTTTTCCTGAAGAGTTGCCAAGTATGCCTCTGGATCGTGAGGTCGAGTCTGTCATTGAACTTGAACCTGGTACCGCTCCTATCTCCAAGCGGCCTTATAAAATGGGTCCTACTGAGTTGGCTGAACTCAAACGCCAGTTGGATGAACAAGAGAAGTTGGGTTTCATTCAGCACGGTACTTCTTCTTGGGGTAGTCCAACCATCTTTGTGTAGAAGCGAGACAAGACTGATAGACTTTGTGTTGACTATCGGGCACTCAATGCTAAAACCATCAAGAATAAATATCCCCTTCCGCGGATTAATGATCTCTTCGATCAACTAGCTGGAGCTGTGGTATTCTCTAAGCTTGATTTGAGAAGTGGTTATCATCAAATCAAGATCCGTCCTAAAACAGCTTTCACCACCCGCTATGGCCTGTATGAGTACACGGTCATGTCTTTCGGTCTCACCAACGCACCTGCCACCTTCTCGAGGCTTATGAACTCGGTTTTCATGGAGTATCTTGATAAGTTCGTTGTGGTCTATCTGGATGACATTCTAGTCTATTCTAAGTCAAAGGAAGAACATGAAGAACACCTTTAGTGTGTCCTAAACAAACTTCGTGAGAACCGCCTGTATGCAAAGTTCTCCAAGTGTGAGTTTTGGCTGCCTCAAGTCACATACCTTGGTCACGTCATCTCTGCCAAGGGCATTGCCGTCAACCCAGAAACTATTAAGACAATTATGGACTGGCTTCCACCCATAAATGTCAAAGAAGTCCGGAGTTTCCTTGGTTTGGCTAGTTACTGTCGTCGCTTCGTTCAAAACTTCTCAAAGATTGCGAAGCCTCTTACCGATCTCCTCAAGAAAGGCAAGAAATACCTTTGGACTCCTGCATGTCAAGCAAGCTTTGAAACACTCAAAGAGAAGCTCACTTCCACACTAGTCTTGGTTCCTCTAGATACATCAAAGCCTTTCCAAATATTCTGTGATGCCTCATTGCAAGGATTGGGTGCGGTCCTTATGCAAGAAAAACAAGTTGTTGCTTATGCCTCTCGGCAGTTGAAGACGCATGAGATCAACTATCCTACACATGACCTCGAACTCGCAGCAGTTGTCTTTGCTTTGAAAGTATGGAGGCATTACTTGCTTGGCAACCGTTGTGAGATCTTTTCTGATCACAAGAGTCTGAAGTATATCTTCACACAGCCTGATCTCAACCTTCGTCAGAGGAGGTGGATTGAAACAATCAATGATTTCGATTTGACCATCAACTACACCCCGGGCAAAGCCAATATCATGGCCGATGCTCTCAGCCGAAAAGCTTATGTTAAGAATCTCATGGTGGAAGAACAACAGCCTCTCTTGTGCGAGGAATTCCGCAAGCTCAACCTTGAAATTGTGGATCAAGGGTATCTTCTGAACCTTCTGGCAACACCTCTCTTGGAAGAAAAAGTTCGTTCCATTCAACTTGGTGATCCTTACACTAAAAAGATCATCTCCAACATTCAGCTTCCGAAGTATGAGTCTTTCCACGTCGACGACCAAGGCACTCTTTTCTTTGAACACCGGATGTTTGTTCCGAACTACCCGGGTTTAAGAGAGCAAGTTCTCAAGGAGGCGCATGATTCTGTTCTTTTTATCCATCCTGGCAGCACTAAGATGTACATGGACTTGAAAACACAATATTGGTGGCCTGGGTTGAAACGATATTGTGCCAAGTATGTCTCGGAGTGTGATGTCTGCCGCAGAGTTAAAGCTATCCATCAGAAACCTTCCGGTCTTCTACAGCCATTGAAGCCTCCGGAATGGAAATGGGAGAAAGTAGAGATGGACTTCATCACTTGTTTTCCAAGGTCGCAGAAGGGCAACAATGCAATCTTTGTTGTCATCGACAGGCTTTCTAAAGTAGCTCACTTCTTTCCTGTCAAGGAAACAATTTCTGCAATTCAGTTGGCTGAGCTCTATATCAACAGAATTGTCTCTCTGTATGGGGTTCCTCTTGAGATCAGTTCAGACCGTGGAAGCATCTTCACTTCCAAGTTCTGGGGAAGTTTCCAAAATGCTTTGGGAACAAAATTAAACTTCAGCACATCTTACCACCCTCATCGCAAGCACAAGTTGAAAGGATCAATCAGATTCTAGAAGATATGCTCCGTGCTTGCGTTATCTCTTTTGGCATGAAGTGGGAAGAATGTCTTCCTTATGCTAAATTCTCTTACAACAACAGCTTCCAGAAAAGTCTAAAGATGGCACCATTTGAGGCTCTCTATGGTCGCAAATGCAGAACTCCAATTGGTTGGTCGGGCGCAGGTGAAAGAATATTGTTTGGCCCCGACATTGTAACTCAAGCGGAGGAGAAAGTTCACATCATTCTTGAAAATCTGAAGATTGCTCAAAGTGGCCAGAAGAGCAATTATGACCGAAAGCACACGGACATGGAGTATGTTCCTAGTGATCTCGTTTACCTTCATGTCACTCCCATGAGAGGCACGCACCGCTTTGGTATCAAAGGAAAGCTGGCTCCTAGATACATCGGTCCTTTCAAAATTTGTGGAAGAAGAGGAGAAGTTGCTTATGCTCTTGAGCTCCTGGAACAACTCAAAGTCCATGATGTTTTCCACATCTCTCAACTAAAGAAGTGCTTCAAGGATCCCGGCAGGACCGTGGACCATGAACTCATCAATCTCCAAGAAGATCTGTCTTATCAAGAACACCCCATAAAAATTCTTGAAGTCGCAGAAAGAAGGACTCGCAACAAGTCCATTAAGTTCTGCAAGGTGCAGTGGTCGCACCATTCCGTTGATGAAGCCACTTGGGAACGTGAAGATGAGCTCCATACCAAGTATCCTACCCTCTTTAAGTCTTCTTCTTCTTCCTAGAATCTCGGGGCGAGATTCCTGTTTAGTGGGGGAGAGTTGTAGCATCCCAATTGTCTAACAATTGTAATGCTACTTGGTCTAGTAATATATTGGCTACTTCCTATATATAATTGTTGCATCATAATTATATCATGCTCATGTCATCATGCCACCTTGCATTTGAGCATCATATAAAACCCTTCTTCTTTTGGTTCTTCTCTCATATGCATTATTAATTGTATTTGCCTCTTGATATTGTATCTGGTTATTGATATATTGTTTAGATGCCCAAGTTGAGTTGGGGGCATATCTTTTATTCCACTCCATCACTTTTCTTTTCACCACCTTATAATTCCACCATCCCATTACTCATGAGCTTGTATTTCTTTTTTCCTTTGATATTTATTCTAGCTCATGTGGGTTGGGGTGGATCAAATTCTTTAAATTATTTTGCTTGGCCTTATTCCACTTCTTGGGGATGCATAAGTATAATGCCATACCATTATTATTGTTTTCTCAAGAATTGATCATGGCATTTATTATTTTTGCATGGGCCATGCAAGAGTACCACCACCTTTATCCCATTTGATTCCTCTTGGTTTTATTGGTGCTTTTCTTTGTGGATCATCTCCATCCCTCTCCACCATCCCCATCTTCTCATCAACTCCAATTTTATTTTTCTCCATGCATGATTCAAATGAGGGTGTCTTCCCATACAACTTTTTCTTTCTCTTTTTCTTGGTTCTCCTTCACCCCATCTTAAGCTAATTCAAGCCCTCACTTTTTCTCTTGGTTTGAGCTTACAAACAAGTTTTAAAGCCTAAACACCTAATCCAAACCTAACCTAGCTTTCTCTCTCTAATTCTCCCTCTAAACCTAGTTCTACTTTAAACCCTAACCCCTACCACACCTCTCTCACCTCTCCTTCTCTCTACCATGCTGATCTCCATGCCCTAGCCACTCTTTTTCCCTGGTCCCACCTCAGCTCACCCCTACCCCTCTCTCTCTAACCCTAACAAAACCCTAACCGAGACCACCTCTCCTAACCCTAGCCCTAGCTCACCCGAGACTCCCCTATCCTCTTTATTTCTCTCTCACTGCCGGGTAGCCCCACCGCCACGCCGTCCCCACCTGGCAGCCCTACCTGCCCTGCCCAGGCTGCCCCAGGTCGAGCCCCAACTCGACCACGTGAGGAGGAGAAGCAAAGGTTGGCCGAGGCCACCTTTATCTCTGCCGTGCCCACACGCTACCCCTTCCTCCCCTCGCTTTTCCCTCCTCCCACACGTCTCCTGGCTCGCCCAGATCCGCCCAGAGCCCTGCCTCTCCCTCCTTCCTCTCCAACGATGACGCCTCCCTCTCGCCAGAACCGCCAGCACCGCCGCCTACCCCGTTCCTGTCAGCACGCACGACGTGGAAGTGGTCGAGGAGGTCGAGGGTCATCCCCTACATCACCCAGGACGCGCCAGCGAGGAGGAGGAGCACCAGAGCTGCCAGTACCAGCGCCGCCCGACGCAAACCCTAATTCTCCGGCCGCCAGCCTCGTCAATGATCCGCCGCACCTCTTCCCGATCTGACACCACCGACCCTCCTCGGTGAGCCCCTCGTCCTCGCTGACATCTTCTCGCTCGCTGTCGCCGTCTAGATCTGCCGTTCGTTTCGTCGAACACGCTGCGCACGTCGTCGGCCACCGCGTTGGCTCGGTCCCGCGTCGCGCAGAACCTTACCTAGGCCGCGCCTACCCTCCTGTCACCATCCCGTAGCCCACCGCACTGGCACATGCCTCGTCGCGCACGCCGCAGGTCGCGAGGTCGAGCCCCCGCGCCGCGCGCGCCACGCCCTGTCAGTCGAGCGTCGTTCCGTCAGTTTCGACAGAGGAAACATATGAACAGTGGTGCTATGGCCGTCTTTCAGAAAACCCCCCAACCTTTTTATTCCCTAAACCCGCGGTCCAGCCTACCCCACCTGTCAGCCGTCCTGACATTCTTGCAGAAAAGTCCCCCTGTTCCTCAGGACGTAACCCGCGCTCCAGCTCGGCCCCACCTGGCAGTCTCTACGTGTTCGTTCGCTGGCACGTTGGCCTCCAGTCGCGGGCCCACCTGTCAATCGCAGAGGCTGGCTAATCCCGCGGTAGCAAAAGAATTTTCCGCGCGCGTGGCCCCAGTCAGCAGTGGCCCACCCGGTCTGGGCTGGGTTTGCCTGAGTGTAAAATGTTTCCTGTTTTTCTGTTTTAATTAAACTTTTTCAGTAAATGTTTAAATTCAAAATTCAAACCAGATTTTAAATAACTTTTAAAATACAAATCCAATTAATACAAATGATATATGTTTTTGAATCATAAAAATGTGAGGAATTCAAATATGACATTCAAAATATTGTTTGCACAATTTAAAATTTCGGGATGATTAAAATTACAATAAAATGCCCTTTTCTTAATAAATTAATAACTTTAAATCTACAACTCCAAATTTGGCAAATAATATGTCTAAATCGATCAGCGCGACGAGCCTGTTCTATCTATGCAGTCCTTGTTCTGAATTGAAGCATGCATCATGACATTATTAAAAATCTGAACTGTTTATGACAATAAAACTTGGTTAAATAAATCATAAAATGCTTTATTCCTGTATCTCACACCTCACCATGCCGTGCTAATATAATGCCATGTAACTTGTGCATCATTCATCATGGCATGCTTGTTTGCTTGTCGCATTTTAATTCATATGCTTGTGCACTTTATTTATGTTGGCACTTTGTTTGTTTGGTTCTTCTTCGAATAGACGCCCAGCAGGAGAATTACCAGGAATCACAGGAGTACTAGCCAGATCCATCTCTCGCTTCAACTGAACTGCCAGGCAAGCACTACCACATGCTTGAATACATACAGTACCTATTGCCTCTATCTTATTCTTGTATCATTGAGTCGCGATTGCATTAAATTGAATCCCAAGTACTGCATAGCCTTTACTTTTAAACCCCACCGAAGCTTGTTCCTCCATCCCATGAGCCATTACTACAGGAGTTGTTTGAGCCATGCGAGTCATAGAAAAGCATGTGTAGGGTATTTGAGTGTCTGATGGATAACGAGGTACTTAAACAACTTAACCTGAGTAGTAATGGGATAACTAATGAAAGAGGCACCGGTGAGCAATATCTGCTATTTGGTTTTTCATGCTCACTTGTGTCCCGTAGGACCCCGAGTACTTGATTCCTGTTCCTTGTTTATTCGCACTATCCACATCCGGGAGGCCTTATGGACCCCCCTGAGCCAGAGCTTGATTCATTCTTATTTCTTGGGGCCACAATTAGTTTGGGGCTTTATTACTATCCTGTACTTATGCCATGTTACTGCTTTATTTAAGATTGTGCGAGAAGCACCTGTACTGTTTTGGATCGCGCCACGTTTTCGTGGTATCGACAAGCCCAGTCATATTTTCGGGTTCCCAGTTGTTTACAGCCGTCGTCGCAAACCCTGGGTCCGTCTCGGAGCCGGCCAACTTTGTTGCGGGTAGCTTATTGGGGTGGCCCCCTAAAATATCTCTGAATCCTGTGATTGCTTTGTCGTGAATGCCTCGTTGGGTTTTGAGTTGGTTTTTCCGAGGTTGATCGAGTGTGTGCTTCTATTCGTGCACCCCTGTAGGGTAAATCTTTCTGAAAGCCGTGTCCGCGGTTATGGACGACTTGGAGCACAGTTTCTCGATCATAGACAAGTATAACTAAAGTACCGCTATTAAATTGACTAAGTACTTGACTAGTAAATAGTGCAATACTCATGGAATGGTTAATAAAACTGCCAACGGATGATGGGGGTCGTTCGTCCGCTTCCTCGTTGGTAAGCGAAGGAGGAGGATGGATCTGATAATTATACTGACATCCGTCTATCATTGGTTAGGCGGATGGTTAGCGAGTATCTATAGCCTTGTTAATTATTATCTTTTGCTGCCATTGCGTCACCCTAGGTTGTGTCCCCTTTAGTGGCATAAAGACTTGCTGAGTACCCCTAGGGTCTCACACGATAAATTGTTTGATTCAGATGAACATGTGTATTCGCAAGATGGATACTGGGTGGAGGAGACAGATGATGTTGGCAACGACCACTCGGTGTAGAGATTCCGGGAACGGGGATCCGTGAGATCTGTGGGCGTGATGTGTTTATTTATGTGGCATCTTATGCCGATTTGCTTCTTATCCGTACTCGGATCTTGTGTTCCGCTTCCGCCTGATACTCTGATGTGTGTTGTATGAGGAGCTATCCTAAAATATTATCTCTATCTAGGATATTTGAATCTTGCCGTCTGGCGTTGCAATATTTCTATTTCTTTTTAGATGGAATGGCTCTGAGGACTATTGTATGTGGCTTGCATACATACTCATTTGTGTATGTAGTTGATCCCTTCGCCTGCCGATTGCGCCGCTTGTTCTTGTTCCGATGATCTGAAAGTGGTTAGGACGGCCGAAAGGTCTACCGTGCGTGGCCCTGGGCCCCACCGTACTATTTTAACCACTTTCGTTCATCCAGGCATGTAACTAAGAGCGTAATTCACCGAGGTAGTTAAAGTTTATGAAAAGGCCAAGTTACAAAAGAAAAGCAAGACTATCTACTGCTCTTGATCTAAACTGAGATATCCTATTACATAGTATTATGATTACTTACGGTTGTTTGGTTCCATTCGTGGGCATTGGCGAAGCTCAGGATGAACCATAATGGAGTCTCCGAAGATTTCCATGCAACGTTTGTTGAGAAACCATTAACTGCTTCTTCGGTATTTAGAATGAAGTAGCATATTTCAGGAAACAACGTATATCCAAGTCCTACTGCATGGTGGAGGTGTAGACACAATTGCTTCTCATCAGATATCCTGGGGCAACATCTGCACCGCCTACCGCAATGTTAATCAGATAGTTCAATCCAAGGAAAAGGGAATATGCTCCTAGGTTAGCAATCGCTATCCATGGCTTAGGTGGATACAAGTAAGCAATGTCCTTTGAGTACACCTTACAGACAAACCAAGTAGAATAGGTGCCACAAGTGCAACTGCAACGATCAACACTATGATTAGAACCATGATTGCCATGACCATAATAAGTACTGCCATAAAACTCCTCATCAGTAAAGACCATGGTATGGATAAGAATAAGGCAAGATTCATTTGCAGATATTTCTAAGAACCATAAACTAGGTTCATGCTCGTCATCATCTATGGCATCAAGGTTGCCCTCCTCGAGATGCGTGACAGGTGGTGATGGGAGCAGAATAGGACCTTCAAAAGAAATGACGGCCAAATAAGCCAACACTAGTTACATCCATTAAAACTAAAGCTAGTGTTTAGAACAGGAATGGATCAAACTTACCAAAATACAGATGATTCCAGACATAAAAACTGCCACTCTCAGTGGCTGCAAACAACAGAGCCTTGTGGATAAGTGCATTGCTCTATAGGAAATAGCATTGGAACTGGTTCTCAAGAACTATCCATGCATACTCATCACCATCAAGGGTAGCAAGTGAGTAGTCAAAGATAGCGACAAGAGAGGAATCTAAATAATCTGCCGCAGCTGTGGGAGCTCGGCAAATAGCAATCTTCCGGAGGAGAATATGGCCATCATTATGCATGAATGTAAATGGATCGTTGGTGGGTACAAACTCATTGACTTGTGGGAGGGGAACACGTCGATGAGTGTACACATTGACAAGCTGCCACTTGCACTCAGACCCAACAGTGGCGATCCAATCTCCATTGACACCTACCCACTGCTTACCCATACAATTCGGGAACACAACATCGGAGGAGAACCTGTCCAGCGGCATCAGCTTGCATGTCGTGCCCTTGCCCTTGAAGTACTCGTTGCATTCCCATGGTTTCTTTGTCGGGTGAGAATGAAGAACACTAGGGAGGCCAAACGGCTAAGAAGCATTTAAAGTTGTACTATATTTTGCCAAGTCAAGAAGATGTTTGGACAAACTGGCAAGGCTCGCAGCGGTGATGACATCGCATCTGCTTATGAGTTCTTCAAGTGGGCCTTCGGTAAAAACATCCTAGAACAGCTCAGAATCATCATTGTCCTTGCTCGGTCCTGCAATCGTAAGGGAGCTAATGGAAGTTGGCACGGTGGCTTGATTTGGTTTTTTGGAAAAGAGGGAAGATCGATGGTGGAAGGCAGGATAGGGAGAAGAACGAACACTCTCATATTGTGCGGTGAACAGGATCGGAAAGCGACATTGTGGAGGAGAAGAACGGTGATGCTTGGCGTAGAGGTAGGGTAATGAGGAATTGGGGATAAAGTGTATATGCGAGGTTGAATAAAATGAAAACGGATGCATGTTCCTCTGCTCCAGTTCCCTTGAGAATAGTACTACTCTGCTCCAGTTCCCTCCACAATAAATCTTTCTTGTAAAATGAAAACAGAGTACTACTGAGTACTCGAATGTAGAGGTAGCTGTAGGAGTAGCGATCCACCTGTAATAATAATTTCTCCCATTCTCAAGATCTTTTGTGGTACTAGTTTTCAACAAAAAAACTCTTGTTTACATATAGTAGGGCATATTGTGAAACATGGTTTTCGAAAGGCTGCCAAACAATTGTCCTTGTTTTAAAAACAATCAAACAAAAAATAATGAGTACTAATAACAAAAGAATTCACATGACCTTCTCCTGCACGTACTACTTTCCATGAAGATAAACATGACTTTGACAACTGTTTAAAGATAAACGTGAGTATGGACATTCTTGGATTTCAAGCCGAACGACCAAGTTCAAGGCCATATCTACATCATGCTTTATCCCGATGGTCCCGTATCCAAGAATATGCATGACGACAAATTTGGCCATATTTTGAAAGCAATTGAAGACTAAGTAGTATGAAGAGTAGGGATAGATCATCTGCTCTCTTGAGGAGCCAAACCCGACTGTTTCTTTGCTAAATTTCATGGTCCTTTATGCTAAATGTATGGACCTTAGTGTAATTGTACCTTTTTAGGTCCTTGATGTAAAATGTACTCCCACCATCCATGTAAAATTCTAACCAAAAGTGTAAGTGGTGAAATTTGAACGAATTTAAGCTTAGTTGTCAACGAGTATGAAAATTCTTGGATTTCAAGGCAAAATACCAAGGTCAAGGCCATATCAACATCATACTTTATGGTGATGATCCCATGTCCAAGAATTAGCATGCCGATAGATTTGGACAAATTTTGAAAATAGTCGAAGAGGAAGTATTATGAAGAGTATGGCTTGATCAGCTGCTCTCTCGAGAAGGAGCCGTACACGACTGTTTTCCTTTCTTATTTTTAGGGTGGTGCTAAACGTATGGACATCGATGTGATTTTCCCTTTTTGGGTCCTTGATGTAAAATGTACTTCCACACCCCGTGTAAAATTCTAACCTAAAAGTGTAAGTGGTGAAATTTAGACGATTTTAAGCTTACTTGTCAATGAGTATGAACATTCTTGGATTTCAGTCGAACGAACAAGGTCAAGGCCATATAAATATCATACTTTATGCTGATGATCCCATACCAGAGAATCTACGTGGCAAAAGATTTGGCCATATTTTGAAAACAATGGAAGAGGAAGTAATACAAAGAGTTTGGCTTAGATCAGTTGGTCTCTCGAGAAAGAGCCGAAATAAAAAGTTTTCCTTTGTAGGGTCCTTTGTGCTAAATGTATGGACCTCCATGTAATTTCCCCTTTTTAGGTCCTTGATGTAAAATATACTCCCACCGACCGTGTAAAATTATAACCTAAAAGTAAGTGGTGAAATTTAAATGAATTTAAGCTTAGTTGTCAATGAGTATGAACCATATTCTTGGATTTTCAAGACAAACAACCAAGGTCAAGACCGTATCTACATCATACTTTGTGCATATGATCCCATATCCAAGAATTTGCAAGCCGACAAATTTGGCCATATTTTGAAAACAATGGAAGATGAAGTAGTGTGAAGAGTATGGCTTAATCAGCTGCTCTCTAGAGAAGGAGCCGAACGTGATTGTTTTCCTTGCTTAATTTAAGGGTCCTTTGTGCTAAATGTATGGACCTCGATGTAATTTTCACTTTTTATGTTCTTGATTCCACACCCATGTAAAATTCTAACATAAAAGTGTTAGTGGTGAAATTTCGACGATTTTAAGCTCACTTGTCAACGAGTATGACCACTATTGGATTTCAAGCCGAACAACCAAGGTCAAGGCCATATCAACATCATACTTTATGTTGATGATCCCATATGAGAGATTTTGCATGGCGACAAATTTGCCATATTTTGAAAACAATCGAAGAGGAAGTAGTGTGTAGAGTTTGGCTTAGATCAGTTGTTCTCTCGAGAAGGAGCCGATCTAGAAATTTTTCCTTTTAGGGAGCTTTATGAAAAAAATGTATGGACCTTGATGTAATTATTGCTTTTTTTAGGTCCCTGATGTAAAATGTACTCTGACCAACCGTGTAGAAATATAACCTAAAACTAAGTGGTGACATTTAAAAGAATTTAAGCTTAGTTGTCAATGAGTATGAACCATTCTAGGATTTCAAGATGAACGACCAAGGTCATGATCCCATTCAAGAACTTGCATGCCGACAAATTTTGCCATATTTTGAAAACAATCGAAGATGAAGTAGTATGAAGAGTATGGCTCGATCAGCTACTCTCTCGAGAAGGAGCCAAACCTGAGTACTTTACTTGCTTAATTTTAGGCTCCTTTGTGCTAAATGTATAGATCTCGATGTAATTTTCCCTTTTTAGGTCCTTGATGTAAAATGTACTTCCATGCCCTTGTAAAATTCTAACCTAAAAGTGTAAGTGGTGAAATTTTGACAATTTTTAGCTTTCTTGTCAACGAGTATGACCATTATTGGATTTCAAGTCTAACAACCAAGGTTAAGGCCATATCAACCATCATACTTTATGTTGATAATCCCATAAGAGAGAATTTGCATGGCGACAAATTTGGCCATATTTTGAAAACAATCGAAGAGGAAGTAGTATGTAGAGTTTGGATCAGATTAGCTGATCTCGCGAGAAGGAGCCGGACCAGAAAAGTTTCCTTTTAGGGTGCTTTATGATAAATGTATGGACCTCGATGTAATTTTTGCTTTTTTCAGGTCCCTGATGTAAAATGTACTCCGACCAACCGTGTAAAAATCTAACCTAAAAGTAAGTGGTGAAATTTAAACGAATTTAAGATTATTTCTTAACGAGTATAAACCATTCTAGGATTTCAAGATGAACGACCAATGTCATGATCCCATATCCAAGAATTTGCATGCCGAGAAATTTGGCCATATTTTAAAAACAATCGAAGATGAAGTAGTATGAAGAGTATGGCTCGATCAGCTACTCTCTCGAGAAGGAGCCAAACCCGACCGTTTTCCTTACTTAATTTTAGGTTCCTTTGTGCTAAATGTATGGATATCGATGTAATTTTCCCTCTTTTTGGTCCTTGATCTAAAATGTACTTCCACGCCCGTGTAAAATGCTAACCTAAAAGTGTAAGTGGTGAAATTTTGACGATTTTAGCTTACTTGTCAACGAGTATGACCATTATTGGATTTCAAGCCAAATGGCCAAGGTCAAGGACATCTCAACATCATACTTTATGTTGGTGATCCCATATGAGAGAATTTGCGTGGCGACAAATTTGGCCATATTTTGAAAACAATCAAAGAGAAAGTAGTATGCAGAGTTAGGCTCTCAGATTAGCTAATCTCTCAAGAAGGAGCCGACCCAAATTTTTTTCATTTTAGGGAGCTTTATGATAAATGTATGGACCTCAATGTAATTTTTGCTTTTTCAGGTCCGTGATATAAAATGTACTCCGACCAACCGTGTAAAAATCTAACCTAAAAGTAAATGGTGAAATTTAAACAAATTTAAGCTTACTTGTCAACAAATATGAACCATTCTGGGATTTCAAGACGAACGACCAAGGTCATGACACCATATCCAAGAATTTGCATGCCGACAAATTTGGCCATATTTTGAAAACAATCCAAGATGTAGTATGAAGAGTATGGCTCGATCAGCTACTCTCTCAAGAAGGAGTCGAACCCGAATGTATGGACCTCAATGTATATTTCCCCGTTTTGAGGTCCTTGATATAAAATGTACTTCGACCGACTGTGTAAAATTCTAACCTAAAACTAAGTGGTGAAATTTAAACGAATTTAATCTTAGTTGTCAACAAGTAGGAAAAATTCTTGGATTTCAGGCCAAACGGCCACAAGGTCAAAGCTAGATATCTACATCATAATTTATGCCGACGATCCACATATCCAAGAATTTGCATGGCGACAGATTCGACCATATTTCGAAAACAATCAAAGAGGAACTAGTATGAAGAGTATGGCTCGATGAGCCGCTCTCTCGAGAAGGAGCCAAATCCGACTGTTTTCTTTGCTCAATTTTAGGGTCCTTTGTGCTAAATGTATGAACCTCAATGTAATTTTCCCTTTTTAGGTCCTTGATGTAGAATGTACTCCCACCGACCGTGTAAAATGCTAACCTAAAAGTAAGTGGTAAAATTTAAATGAATTTAAGCATAGTTATCAATGAGTATGAAAAAATCTTGGATTTCAAGACGAATGAGACCACAAGGTCAAGGCCATATCTCTAAATCATACTTTATTCTGATGATCGAGTATCCAAAAATTTTAGGATCCTTTGTGCTAAAGGTATGGACCTCGAAGTAATTTTCCCCCTTTTTAGGTGGAAAAGTGGAAGTGGTGAAATTTAGATGATTATTTTAAGCTTACTTGTCAACGAGTATGAACATTCTTGGATTTCAAGACGAATGACCAAGCTCGTCAAGGCCATATCAACATCATACTTTATGCTCATGATCCCATGTTAGAGAATGTGCATGGCAACATATTTGGCAATGTTTTGAAAACAATCAAAGAGGAAGTAGTATTAAGAGTTCGGCTCATATCAGTTGATCTCTCGAGAAGGAGTCGAACCAGAATTTTTTCCTTATAGGGTCCCTTATGCTAAATGTGTGGACCTCAATGTAAATTTTGTTTTTTTGAGGTCCCTGATGTAAAATGTACCTCGATCGACCATGTAAAGTTCTAACCTAAAAGTAAGTGGTGAAATTTAAACGAATTTAAGCTTAGTTGTTAAAGAGTATAAACCATTCTTCTATTTCAAGACGAACCACCAAGGTCAAGGCCATATCTAGATCATAATTTATGGTGATGATCCCATATCAAAGAATTTGCATGTCGACAAATTTGCCCATATTTTGAAAAAAAATCGAAGATGAAGTAGTATGAAGAGTATGGCTCGATCAGCTACTCTCATGAGAAGGAGCCAAACCCGACTATTTTCCTTGCTTAATTTTAGGGTCCTTTGTGCTAAATGTATGGACCTCGATGTAATTTCCCCCTTTTTAAGTCTAAAGTATAAGTCGTGAAATTAGACGATTACTTTAAGCTTACATGTCAATGAGTATGCATATTATTGGATTTCAAGCCAAACAACCAAGGTCAAGGCCATATCAACATCATACTTTATATGCTGATGATCCCATGCTAGAGAATTTGTTTGGCAACAGATCTGGCCATGTTTTGAAAACAATCGAAGAGGAAGTAGTATCAAGAGTTTGGCTCAGATCAGCTGATCTCTCAAGAAAGAGCTAGACAAGAATTTTTTCCTTTTAGGGTCCTTTATGCTAAATGTATGGACCTCCATGTAACTTTTACTCTTTTGAGGTCCCTAATGTAAAATGTAATCCGATTGACCGTGTAAAGTTCTAACCTAAAATTAAGTGGTGAAATTTAAACTAATTTAGGCTTAGTCTTCAACGAGTATGAACCATTCTTGTATTTCAAGATGAACGACCAAGGTTAATGCCATATCTACATCATACTTTATGCTGATGATCCCATATTCAAGAATTTGCATACAGACAAATTTTGCCATATTTTGAAAACAATCGGAGGTGAAGTAGTATGAAGAGTATGGCTTGATCATCTACTCTCGTGAGAAGGAGCCGAACCTGACTATTTTCCTTGCTTAATTTTAGGGTCCTTTGTGCTAAATGTATGGACCTCGATGTAATTTCCCCTTTTTAGGTCTAAAAGTGTAAGTGGTAAAATTTGGACGATTATTTTAAGCTTACTTGTCAACGAGTATGAACATTCTTGGATTTCAAGACAAATGACCAAGGTCAAGGCCATATCAACATCATACTTTATATGCAGATGATCCCATGTCAGAGAATTTGCATGGCAATAGATCTGGCCATGTTTTGAAAACAATCGAAGAGGAAGTAGTATCAAGAGTTTGGCTCAGATCAGCTGATCTCTCGAGAAGGAGCCGAACTAGAAATGTTTCCTTTTAGGGTCCTTTATTCTAAATGTATGGACCCCGATGTAATTTTTTCTTTTTTGAGGTCCCTGATGTAAAATGTACTCCGATCGACCGTGTAAAGTTCTAACCTAAAAGTAAGTGGTGAAATTTAAACGAATTTAAGTTTAGTTATAAACGAGTATGAACCACTCTTGTATTTCAAGACGAACGACCAAGGTCAAGGCCATATTTACATCATACTTTATGCTGATGATCCCTTATTCAAGAATTTGCATACTAACAAATATGGCCATATTTTGAAAACAATCAAAGATGAAGTAGTATGAAGCGTGTGGCTGGATCATCTACTCTCTCAAGATGGAGCCGAACCCAACTGTTTTGCTTGCTTAAATTTAGGGTCCTTTGTGCTAAATGTATGAACCTCGATGTAATTTCCCCCTTTTTAGGTCCTTGTTGTAAAATGTACTCCCACCGACCGTGTAAAATTCTAACATAAAAGTAAGTGGAGAAATTTAAACTAATTTTAGCTTGTAGTTGTCAACGAGTATGAACATTCTTTGATTTCAAGCCGAACGACCATAAGGTTAAAGCCATATCTCTACCTCATACTTTGTTTTGATGATCGAGTATCCAAAAACTTGTATGGCAATAGCTTTGGCCATATTGTGAAAACTATCGAAGAGAAAGTAGTATGAAGAGTATGGATCGATCAACTACTCTCTCAAGAAGGAGCCAAACCCGATTGTGTTCTTTGCTCAATTTTAGAAAATCTTCTTCTAGGAACACCTAAAGTGGCTTAGTGGTTTAAAATGGTCCAAATGACCATTTGGTTTATTTATTCTTATTTGATTTCTTTCTTTTTGGATTTTGTTTGTAAATGGTCTAGAGGATGTGGCATTCATCTTTAAATCATTTCACATCATTTAGAACAATCAAGCATGGCATATGAACTCAATTCTACACCAATGCAAACACACATGCAATCACATTTCATTTTCTTTAATAAAAGTTTTTCTTAACCCAAAATTGGGTGATTAGGATTTGATAACCTTGCTTAGAAGATTTGGGGTGTTATAGTATGGCTCGATCATCTACTCTCGTGAGAAGGAGCCGAACCTGACTATTTTCCTTGCTTAATTTTAGGGTCCTTTGTGCTAAATGTATGGACCTCGATGTAATTTTCCCCTTTCTAGGTCTAAAAGTGTAAGTGGTAAAATTTGGACGATTATTTTAAGCTTACTTGTCAATGAGTATGAACATTCTTGTATTTCAAGCCGAATGACCAAGTTCAAGGCCATATGCTGATGATCCCATGTCAAAGAATTTGCATGGCAATAGATCTGGCCATGTTTTGAAAACAATCGAAGAGGAAGTAGTATCAAGAGTTTGGCTCAGATCAGCTGATCTCTCGAGAAGGAGCCGAACTAGAAATATTTCCTTTTAGGGTCCTTTCTGCTAAATGTATGGACCTCGATGTAATTTTGCTTTTTTGAGGTCCCTGATGTAAAATGTACTCCGATCGACCGTGTAAACTTCTAACCTAAAAGTAAGTGGTGGGGTTTAAACGAATTTAAGCTTAGTTGTCAACAAGTATGAACCACTCTTGTATTTCAAGACGAACGACCAAGGTCAAGGCCATATCTACATCATAGTTTATGCTGATGATCCCTTATTCAAGAATTTGCATACTAACAAATTTGGCCATATTTTGAAAACAATCGGAGATGAAGTAGTATGAAAAGTGTGGCTCTATCAGCTACTCTCTCAAGAAGGAGCCGAACCCGGCTATTTTGCTTGCTTAATTTTAGGGTCCTTTGTGCTAAATGTATGGACCTCGATGTAATTTTCCCCCTTTTTAGGTCCTTGTTGTAAAATGTACTCCCACCGACCGTGTAAAATTCTAACCTAAAAGTAAGTGGTGAAATTTAAACGAATTTGAGCTTATAGTTGTCAATGAGTATGAACATTCTTTGATTTCAAGCCAAACGACCATGAGGTCAAAGCCATATCTCTACATCATACTTTATTCTAATGATCGAGTATCCAAGAACTTGCATGGCAATAGATTTGGCCATATTGTGAAAACAATCAAAGAGAATGTAGTATGAAGAGTATGGATGGATCAACTGCTCTCTCGAGAAGGAGCCAAACCCGATTGTGTTCTTTGCTCAATTTTAGGGTCCTTTGTGCTAAATGTATGGACCTCGATGTTATTTTCCCTTTTTTAGTTCCTTGATTTAGAATGTACTCCCACCGACCGTGTAAAATGCTAACCTAAAATTAAGTGGTGAAATTTCAACGATTTAAGCATAGTTATCAACGAGTATGAAAAAATCTTGGATTTCTAGCCGAACGACCACAAGGTCAAGGCCATATCTCTACATCATACTTTATGTTGATGATACCATATTCAAGAATTTGCGTGGCGACAGATTTGGCCATGTTTTGAAAACAATCGAAGAAGAAGTAGTATGAAGAGTATGGCTCGACCAGCTGCTCTCTCGAGAAGGAGCAGAACCCGACTATTTTCTTTGCTCAATTTTAGGGTCCTTTGTGCTCACTATAAGAAATCTGCTCACTAGTGACCTTTTTTTAATGACCACGCATTTTTTGGTCATAGATCTATGACCATTCTAAGCCAATTAGTCGTAAGGCATTTCGAAGGGTCCAAACCTTGAAACATAACGACCAATTATTCAAAAAGGTCACAATTTGCTTACACGAAATGGTCGTAAATTAACGACATGGGTGCAGAGCCTTTTATTTGGCAGACTACGACCAATTTAGATGGTCATAACATCTTAACCCGGGTTGAATTAAAATGACTAGGCAACCACCTGAGCATGTGGGTCCTTGAAATTGACACACGGGATGGATCTAACAGGTGGGTCTCGCTCTTATATAGTTTTTTAGCATATATTAATGGTATATGTCCTATGGGCTAAAGCCAGTGGCCCATATCGGGCGGGCGGTCCTTCAGAGAGGCCCAAATCAGCGGGCCTACATCCTATGGGCTGGAGCCGGTGGCCCAAATCGGGTGGGCGGGGACTCGAATTGTCAAAAAATTGGTGCGCGGGGGGGACTCGAACACACGACCATGCGCTGGTATGGTATGCACCGAACCACTGGGACAAGGAAGTGTTGTTGTCTGTGTATGAGAACTACATTTATATATACATTCATTCTTTCTCTAACTTATCAAAGGGCGACTCAAATCTGGGACGGGACTTGGCATAATTTC
This sequence comes from Avena eriantha, assembly GCA_910589775.1. Classification (NCBI taxonomy): domain Eukaryota; kingdom Viridiplantae; phylum Streptophyta; class Magnoliopsida; order Poales; family Poaceae; genus Avena; species Avena eriantha. The sequence continues at coordinate 232,428,148 of OU342741.1, forward strand.
CTTTGAGAACGGTGGCGACCAGCTAGGGTTCCATCCCCTGCCGCTAGCTCCGGCAGTTCTTCATCGCGTCGCCGCCGCCGACCCATCCCCTACCGCTAGCTCCCTTTCGACTATGCTCCCGCCAAGTACTGCGACTGCGGAGAGATGATGCCACAATGGATATCTTGGAGTGATGACAACCCCGGTCAGAGATACCACAACTGCAGGATACGCTCGGTTAGTTTCCAGCTCCATCTCTGAATTTTGTTCAGTTTGTTCATCTATGAATTTGGTTCATCTCTTAATTTTGTTCATCTCTGAATTTGGTTTGTCAGATTGAGGGCCGTGTCAGGTGTGACAAATTCAGTTGGGCGGACAGTGAGATGCCCAAATTTCAGAAAGATATAATCAGGGACCTAAGAGATGTTGTGTGGGAGAAAACTGAAGCAATTGAAAGGGTTGAAAGCAACGCTGAGACAGTGGGGATCGTGCATGATGAACTAAAGATGCATGGAGATGGTGCAAGTGAGAAAGAGAAGTTGAAGATGCAGGGAGATGGAGGAGGCAATTTTTTCATTATTTGGATCATTTCTGTAGCTTTTGCTATGTAATGTGGAATGTGTATGCCCAGTAAGTAAAAACTCCCTGTAGCTTTTGCTATGTCCAGCAAGTGACAAGTTCACCATTTTGCTATGTCCAGCAAGTGACAAGTTCACCATTTTGCTATGTCCAGCAAGTGACAAGTTCACTATTTCTTCTACTATTTATGAGTACTGTTATCTCAAATTTGGTAGCATTTCGCTTGCATATTTAGCGATGAAACCTAGCAACATTGTATGCTTAAAATACTAAATTTGGGCAGCATTTCGACTGTATTTTGTTGACATTTTAGCTGCAATTTCATAGTGGCAAACAAGAGGGGAAGTGCACACAAATTTATAGCAAAACAACTATTTCATACAGTCATAAACTTCAGCACATAAAACTTGACAGAAACTTAACAGTAGTTCACACACATAGGACATGAACTTGACAGAAGTTAACCGTAGTTCACATACATAAAACTTTAGTCATAACCAGTAGGTAACACTATAGTTAACAGGAACTTAATAGAAACTACTCGTCATCGTCGAATTGGTGCCTCTGCCTATTATCTTCACCATCGCTACAATACTGATACATTGTATGATCTATCCTGTTTCGTTCTTCATCCTCGCCATCAACTACCTCCTTCCTCTTTTTCTTCTTTTTTTCTACATATGCAGCATCAAGTACCACACGCTCCCTATCCCTTCGCAACCTGGTTTGCACATTGGCTTCTTTAGCATGCACCAGAACTTTTGGCGTGTCATCATCTTGGTATGTTTGCCCAGCACCACCACAGGGATCCTTTTCCACTTCAGTTTCTGTAACACTCCACAAATACCTATGCTGGAATTTTTGCACAACTCGCCAACTTCCACCCAAGTCAGTATCTGGCACAAAGAACACCTTTGTTGCTTGTGTTGTTAGAATATAAGGATCAGTTTTGTACCAAAACTTTGTAGTGTTAATGCTCTTAAAGTGTCCATCGTCTTGGAATCCTGAATTCTTCTTGCCACCAACATTGAACCAATCGCAGCGAAACAAGACAATCGACCGATGAATGCAACCGCCACAATTGTACTGCAACTTGATGATGCTTCTGAGATGACTGTAGAAGTCAATGATTATATCCTCATGGTCTCCCTCAGCAACAATTCGACTATTCTGCGTGTTTCTATTCTTCTCGCGGTCAACGGTGTGGTAGCGAACACCATCGGCAACACTTGCTGAATATATTCTCACCCTACTATCCGGTTCACATGCCAATGCAAAAAGATCAGCACTCACCTTCTTCTCCTTGTGCAAATTTCGAATCTAAAGAAATAAACCAAAACCAGGGTGAATAACACACACATACACACACAAAGAAATCATGTGTCAATTGATACAAAGGCAAGATATCTCACATGTTCCTTAAACCATTTAGAAAATCCTTTTGCGAGCCATTTATCAACCTCGATCCGGCTATCTTGCTCCGTCAACTCTTTGTTGCACAGCTTACAATGCAAACAACAATATATCACATGCAACAAAATGGGTTCCTTCTAAGCCAAGATAAAAGATATCGAGGGCACATGCAAGAGATGATGTACTCGGTATATGGTAGCACCTCGGGGCAACTTCTGAGCACATACCAAACCATCTTATCATAGTCAGCAGCTTCATCCTCCAAGTATTGTGATGCTCCAAGAAAGTTCACACCATGCTTGAAAACCGAGACATCACCGCTATGCGAATCATCCTTTGTCATATTTCTGCCCAGCCGGTTAAATCTTGTTTCGACATCATCGAAGTACCTCGAGCAGAATGTAAGGAACTCATCAACAATATATGCCTTGGCAATCGACCCTTCGGGTCTGGCCGTGTTTCGCACAGAACGCTGACATGTAAGCAACCTTCTTTCTATTGGGCACATCCAGCCATACTGAACAGGGCCTCTAAGCATTGCTTCTTTTGGTAAATGTAAGGTCAAATGAACCATCACAGTGAAGAAAGATGGAGGGAAACTATTCTCTAGCTTGAAAAGGATAACCGGGATTTCTTTTTCGAGCCTTTCAAGAACATCCAATTTCAGTGTTTTGCAGCACAACTCTCGAAAGAAATTTCCAAGTTTAGCAACAACTTCATATATATCCTTATGCATCATTCCTCGGAGTCCCGCCGGTAAAATCCTTTGGAGCAGAATGTGACAGTCATGTGTTTTCAGACCTTGTAGTTTGCATCCATCAGGAGACACACATTTTGCTAAGTTAGCGGCGTACCCATCAGGAAATCTCACTGCTCTAATGAATTCACAAAATCTAATCTTTCCTTCTTTAGTCATTGTATACCATGCTTCTGGCATTTCAAATGACTCTCCAGCTTCAACAGGTTGTAGATGCAAATCTTCTCTTATTCCCACGTCTTCCAAATCGAGCCTAGAGTTGACCGTATCCTTTCTCTTCCCATCAATGTTTAGAAATGTGCCAAACAGATTGTCACATATATTTTGTGAGTTGTACTGGTCCATACATGCCCATGGCGGCAAGTTGTACGGCACCACAAACATGGGCCACATGCTATATGAGTTGCTCATGTTTCCAAAAGGATTAAAACCATCTGTGGTGATGCCTAGTCTTATATTCCTTGCATCAGAGGCAAAAAATTTATATTTCCTGTCAAAATATTTCCATGCCTCTCCGTCAGCTGGATGGCTAAGCTCATTCTCCACGGGTTGCCACCTTAGCTTGTTCCACTAGACCTCCTCTGATTGTTCTTTCGAAATGAACATTCTTTGCAGCCTTGGAAACAAAGGGAAGTGCCTCAAGACCTTCTGCGGCATCTGCCTCCTCCCATCAACACCTTTCCACCTAGAAGCACTACACTTTGGATAGTTGTCAAGTTTGGCAAACTGCTTCCGAAACAACACACAATTATTGGAGCACACATGTATTGAATCATAGCCAAGCCCTAATCTTCCGATAATGCTCAACACTTCATCATAATTTCTGGGAATTGAGCTTTTGGGGTACTGCAATGTCAAGATCCGGATATCGTGTTGAAGGCGGCATTGCTTATCCGGTAGTATGATTTGGCATGAAGCAACTTCAAAGTGAAGGTAAATCTAGAAAAGGTACCACCATCACTAGTTGGACGCTTCACCTCCTCTATCAGCTCTACAAATATAGTCTTCCCTCCCTCACCACCTTGCGGTTCTGACTTGTACAGATCCCTGAAAAGGTAAGGAATTCTATCATCTTCATACCCGTCCTCTTCCTCAAAACCATCATTGACTAGCGGATCACCTTCTACAAAATCAGCGCCTTGATGATCAACATGATGCGCCTCTCCATCAGGTTGAACATGTTCAAGTTGAGGTACATGTAAAGGTTCACCGTGATCTGTCACCTAAAAACGAAGGTGTTCTGGAATTTAATTATTATTAGGGGGAACTCCCCGTTTTGGTGAAACCGGGTTGGATCTTGTCACAACTTGTGCCCAAACATGGTTTGGAATTATCCTATGACCCAACCAAGCACAAACCAAGAGAAAAATCCATCAGGCTACCCCTGTTAGAAGAACATCTAGGGGTAGACGATCTGGGGCCCACAGATCTAGGTTTCGTAGGATGATGCACTTTAGAGCATCGAAATACCTCCAAACCTTGCAATGGACCCTAGCATGTGTATTAAAGTGTGGTGGAATTCTAAAATGTGCAAAACATTGTACCCAAGTGTAACCCCCTTCGCAGTCAGGCGCTGTCACCTAAAAATGAAGGTTCTGGAATTCAATTATTATTAGGGGGAACTCCCCGTTTTGGTGAAACCGGGTTAGATCTTGTCACAACTTGTGCCCAAACATGGTTTGGATTTATCCTATGACCCAACCAAGCACAAACCAAGAGAAAAATCCACCGGGCTACCCCTATTAGATGAACATCTAGGGGGTAGACGATCTAGGGCCCACAGATCAGGGTTTCGTAGGATGAAGCGCTTCAGAGCATCGGAATACCTCAAAACCTTGCAATGGACCACCGGTGCCTGACTGAGCCACCGTAGTCGGCGGGGCACCACCGGCCCTGGCTCCCATAGTCGGATCCATGCAGGGCGGCGACGGAGGAGCCCTGAATGTCAAAGTGGTGGTGACGGTGGTAGCAGGAGTCAGATTAGTAGGTGGCGCGCGGGGCGGCGAGACAGTGGGCGCCCACGACGGGCTGGCACCGCCGAAGGAGACGAGCGTACTAAAAAGGATAAGGGAAAAACCAGTAAGAAAAAGGAGAGAGATGCAAGTAAAAAATAGGGGAAAAATTCCTTACCCCTGCACCACCAGGGACTACGCCTTCTTGCAGCCAAGCCGACTCAGGGGTGGGGCCCCGGTCCGGATCCTCTTGGGTGTCAGCTCCTCCACCAGGGGTCAGCTTGATCCACTCCCTCCCGCACTAGAGTGGCCGGAGTCGCCGTCCGTCATTCTGTGTCGGGCCGGTTCGGGAGCCGGGGTGGCCTCTTCCTCCTCGACAACCGGCGCGTGGGGGTCATGCGCTGGCTCATCGTTCCGGTTAGGGAAGACGTCGGCGTTGCTGTCCGACTCTTCACTAGTCCGGCGCGAGCGCATCTCTAGAATATCGACCGCGAAGTTCTGGAGGGGGGTCTGACCCTCTTCCCAGAGGGTGTAGGGGAAGTTTTGCCACGAAAAGAAGCATAAAGCGTCAGTCGGGTGAAGCAGGCAAGATGGAAGGAAGAAAATAAAGGCCGGAGCAGAAGACTTACCTGGGGCACGCGATTCTCGCGCATTTACGGGGCCTGCCCGAACTTCCAGTTCTCCAGCAGCTTCTCCTTGGTGATCGTCCACACCCACTCCTTGAGGTTGTGGTAGCGGGGATCACGGCGGGATAGCTGGGTGGGGTCCAGCCGGCCGGAGTGAAAGCACATCTTGTGGGCACGTTGCTGCAGCGGCATCATCAAACGAGACATCCAGCTAAGCGTGATGTCTAGGCTAGTTAAGCCTGCGGTGACGAGGGACCACATCCGCTGCTGCATCGTGTCCGACTACGCCTTCTCGCCGTGAATCTTCAGATCCCAGTTCTGCTGGGTGGAATCCACATCCTGGAAAGCCGACAGATTGATCCAGTCGACTTTGGTGATGTTGCTGACGTAGAAATACGACTGCTGCCACAGTCGGACCGTGTCGTGAAGTTTGAACTTCGGGTAGCCGGTCTACGTGTGGGAGTAGATGGAGGCGCCACCGCAGGGGACCAGCGGGCCCTGGGAGAACTGGACCTGCGGCCGGACATGGAACAGCCGACAGAAAAGCCCGAGATCCGGCTGGATCCTGAGGTAGCACTCATAGAAGGCTGCGAAGTGCGCAAGGATACCAATGGCGTTGGTGCCAAGGTGGTGGAGGCGGAGATCGAAGAAGGCGAGGAAGGTCAAGAGGAAGGAGTTCACCAGGAGGGCAAACCCGCGGGCGAGCTGCGAAAGCAATATCACCCACTCCCTCTCCTAGGGATGCGGTGACTCGTCTTCCGGTGGCGCAAGCCGCACCACCACATCCATCTCCGGCGGCAGCACCCATGTCGCGCGATACCTGGTGATGTGGTCCTCCGTCATGGACGAACCGCACCAGGAACCGTGCTCGGACGCCATCACCTCTTTGTCGGCCGTGGTGCAGGTGCTGAGAAGCGGGGGGTTGTGTCTCTGACGATGCTAAAGGGGTGGCAGATCAAATTCGGTGGCGAGCGCACAGAGACAATAAGGAAGCAGAGGAAGCACAGGGGGAAATGCGAAGGCAAGGTGCGGAAGGAGAGAACTGCTCCCCTAGGCGGTATTTAAGCCCAGGGGAGGGCAACCGTCCTCGTTGCCACGTGGCACCCACCGGGCCGTGCCACACCTCGCCACCAGCTCCAGATCCCAGGTGCTAGCATCGTGCGCGCAAAGGATCCTTGGTCAGAAACCAAAGCGGCAAGCGGCGGTTCCCTAGGCGACATGCGCGACATGCGATGGGATGCAACGCTGCGTGCGGTAGCGCAATGATGGCGCGTGCACGTGTGGCCGACGTCAGCATTGGCGTCACGGGTAGCGCAACCATTAGCCTGTAGCCAGATACAAAATTCAAACGCAAAAGGGAGCGCGTGCCCATTTCACCTAAGGGCAAAATCCACACGTGCTCGGGGCTAGTGTTGGGGGGATGACCCCCGGGTACCCTGACCGGAGAAGAATAAAGGCAGACAGCTCACGTCTGGCTAGCAGATTGAAGCAGGATGCAGGCATCTCATCTCGGCTACCAGCCGGTAGCCAAAACAAGGAAGGGCGGCAAGACACGGATCCGGCTACACAGGCGTAGCCGGACGCACTCAGGAGGACATGACGATGTGCTGCACAGTGCACGGTATGCCCTGATATATCGACAAGACTCACAACTACGAGGCCATATCAAAGACTTTGCGGGCGACGCATGCATAGTGTCCGGTTGCTGACGACAGGCTCGCACGGTGTTCACTGTACCCACGACGACCCACACGACATGTACCTTCGACATGACAGACACTACCGGACATTGTAGATGACCAGCCGACTGGGGTCCGCCTGTGGGACCCGCCAGCCGGCCTGGCCTATGAGACAGTTGCCCTTTGCATATATAAGGAGGGGAAATGCTCTCGTAGCAAGGGTGGAGCATTTAAGAGGTAGCTAGTTCATACAGCTCGAGGAGCAAGTGTACTCTGTATTCTACCCATAGCTAGATCAGCATGAGTAGGAGTTTTACCTCACCACGAGGGCTCCGAACCTGGATACTTCCTGTGTCCCGCTACACTCGCTCGTACCCAATCCCGCCTGCGGACACCGCCAAGAGCTTTCCTGCTAGTCCCCACACCTCTATCCTACTTTCTTAGGTACCGCCGTTCCCAATACAATGACAACTTTAATGGGACTTGTTAGGTGGGTAGCATCGCAGCGGTCACCTCTTCCTCTTTTTTTTGGCGAATCACGGTCACCACCTCTTCCTTCCCATGGAGTACGGAGTAGTACAACCGTGTAGGCGCAGTAGTGCAGACGTTGGGGCCCTTGGTGGTCCAGCCCAACTTTCCTTCTGTTTGCCTTGTGCTTCCACCCATATTTTAGGCTACTCAAGTGCTAAATAACTTAAGACTAGTAAAACTTTCACATGTTACTACCTTCACAGTAATGGGCTATAACATGTATCTAGTGTCATGCAAGGCCTAATTAATTAGGTTGTAGGAGTAGCTCATATGGGACTTGGTTTCGTTGACTCGACTCCACCACAATCTATAGGATTAAAAGGATTTCTAAAGGAATTCTATAGAATTCCAATCCATAGGAATTTTTTCAATAGAATGTGTTTGTTTCAGAGGAATAAATCCTACAAAACTCCTATACATTGCTTCCCTACACTACAATCCTTTAGATTTATAACAAGAGTTGAGACCTCTTGGAAAAATTCCTATGTGTCTATGACATGTACCTAAACCGTATAAAATTTTCTGCCTTTTTCCTGTGGTGCAATCAAACACCTTATCTTACCGATTCCTGCATTTTTCATTTCTATAGGATTATAAGTGAGAATGGGGCAATAGCCTAGTGGTTGGGTCGCAGATGGCGCATCCCAACGATTAGAGTTCGATCCCTGTCAGGGACAAATTTCTGGAATTCTCACCCTAACCCGCTTCTACTACATATAAAAAAGTGTCTAGTTCCTCCTAGCACTGTTTCATCTTTTTTTTATAAGTGTCACATCATTCTATTCCTGCACTTCTCCTATTCCTATGTTTTACAAATCCTTTGTATCGAACGACCCTAAATACAGGGTGTACACGCCCTACTATTTTACTTATAGCATGCTGACTAGTCCTTAGCAATTCCAATAGTATAGTCAACACCTTGCTTGTAGAATACACTAGTTACCTCTGAAGGGTTACTGTACATACACATGACTAGTTTATGAGTAAATGGTCCACCTCACATTCTCACAAAGTGCCTAGGAGCAATATGGCCAACCATGTAGTAGGAACATACTACCTTGGTTTCCACGAGGAATGATAATATGAGTTTTGGTAACTTCCGTAAAAAATCCTTCGCAATATGGCCTAGTGGCCTACCATGTAGGAACATACCTTGGTTTTGAAGCCAAACAACCAAGGTATGACCATATTTACATCGTAATTTATGATAAGGTCCCTTATTCGATTTATTGGAGCATCTTGGCATGGTAAACAATGTTTATTATAATTGTAATTTTCCATTTTTTATGACTAGAAAAATCAGTTATAATTTTCCAAGTAACTGTTTTTGTAAGCAAGCACACGTGGAATAAGGCCCATTTGACAACCCCATGTATTCACACATAATGCACACAATTTTATGGGGAATTCTGAAGTTATATGAATTTACGAGCTAGCTAATTTTGCCACTTAACTCCCTCTATCGATTTACCAAAATTATGTCAAACTTGAACTACGATCGTATGATAGGATGCTCGCTCCGAAGCTTCGCCTACAAAGTGACGGAACCAAATGGTGGCTAGGGTGGTGAATGGACCACCTTAAGATTTCTAAATAGCCTATATATTATAAACAAAAAAAATAAAAACATTATTAAATGAAAATTGCCTTGTTGGACTGCCCTCACATGTTGAGCTGGATCCGCAAAATCGTTTTCAGGGATCCAAGTTAGTCAATACACTATCGACAAATACTAGGAGGTTTGAAAGATTTGACTTGCAACGAATTTACATGTTGGCCGGCAAATTCCGGTGAGTTTTTAAAAAAATAAGAAAAACAAAAAAAACTATAGTTCTTGCGCACTATATCCTCTTGCATGAATCCCCACCTGCCATGCAAAATAATGGCAAGCTTTAGTTTAGATAACTCTTGAGAGTATTTATTCGCAATATGGAATACCATGTATGGACATGCCTAGGTTTCAGAACAAATGGCCATGCATATGTGGGCACCCACAATATGTAGCCAAAAGTAGTTCCATATTTGCTTTTTGTATTTTGGAACTAGTTCCCTACACTATGGAGATGGTTCCAAATGAGAGAAAACCTGGAACCGGAGCAAGTAGTTGCTCCAATGCCAAATTTGCTTTTTTGCGTTTTAACTAGTTCCCTACACTTTGAGCAAGAAAACTTGGATCCACGTTATAAATATTTGGAACCACTACATTGTGGAGATCCTGCTATATTTTATACCAAAGCCAAATGTAGCTTTACGTTAGATTTGGCAATGGCAACATTGTGGGAATAATGCACGTATTCGGTGAATGCGCATATGGGCATGATATGGTAAACATTGTTTACATTTGTAGATTATTTAACAAAGTACACGAAAATTTCATAAAGTTAGCTACTAGCCTTCCATTTGTACACAAAAGTGGACCATGTTTTATGGGAAATTTTCCAATTACATGAACTTTTGAACTTTCTAGCTAATTTCAACCACTTAAAGTACTTGTTGTGGATTTATCAAAATCATATCAAATTTTAACTATGACTGCATGATAGGTTGTTAGCTCTCTAATTTCACGTAAAATCTCTTTAAGGTACTAGAGTAGTCGATCTATAAAAAAATAACTAGAGGTTTGAAACCATCAAGTTCTTTCGAAGAAATGCACAACAGCTGACAAGTTTGAACTAGTTATGATTTTTTCAAGAAAAATAAAGTTTAAACAAAATAATGTATAACTTGTGCATCACGTTCTCTTAAGCGTACTAGTTGTGATAAGTATGAGTTTTGATTACTTTCGAAAACCTTGCTTCACAATATGGTCTACCATGTTATGAAGATGCTTAGCTTCCAAATGAAATGACTAGGGACATGGCTATATCTACATTGTAGTAGACGAATAGTGTGCCCATATTTAGTAGATGAGCGCATGTTGGTATGGGAGAATGTGTTTATAATCGTAGTTTCCAACTTTCACGAACAAAAAATAGTTTTCAATTCTGTAAGTGATAACAATGTTTATTTGTTAAGTTAGTACATGAAGAATAAGGTACCCCATTAATTGCACATAGCAGACCATGTTTATGGGCTATTTTTAAGTAATAATGATGATCGGCTCAACATGTCGAGCTCGTTGGGGAACCCCGAGAGGAAGGTATGATGAGCACGACAACAAGTTTTCTCTCAGTTATGAAACTAAGGTTATTGAACCAGTAGGAGCAAGCAAACACCTCCAAGGTGTTGTTTCCAACTTGGAATCTTGCACAACACAACCACAGAACTTCGCCCTCCACTTACAGTGAGATTGTCACTCTCACCGGTTTTGTTGAAAATAAAGGATTAAACGTATTGTGCGGAAGATAGTAATTGCTTGCAGAAAGTAAACAGAAAACAGTATATAGCTTTTAGATTGATGATAAAAGAATGGACCAGGGTCCATAGTTCACTAGAGGTGATTCTCCTTAAGATATATGGCATGCTGGGTGAACAAATTACAACGGGGCAATTGACAGACACCGAGAAAGCATACATGCATATACTAATCATCTTGACTCCTATGAGATTTTATTGGGCACCACAATATTATACATAGACCGTAATCCAAACGCATCTATGACTAATAATCCACCTTCAGGTTTTCATCCGAACCCCCTCTAGTATTAAGTTGCAACTAACAAATAATTGTATTAAGCAAAGTGTGTAAAGTAAAAAATACAATTGTTCTATGAACAAAGGATTGTTGTTTTCTCCCTAGTAGCAACAACACATCTAGTACCTTAGAGATTTCTGTCACTTTCCCAGATTCCTAGAGGCATGAACCCACTATCGAGCATAAATACTACCTCTTGGAGTTTCTAGCATCTACTCGGCCAAGATAGCTACTAACAAAGGAAAGCATGCAAGATCACAAATAACATAGACATGATAGAATCAATAATCAATATGAAATAGCATCTCAATATCCATCGGATCCCCGCAAACACAACATGTAGATTACAAATATATGATCTTGATCATGAACGGAGCTCACAAGATCTAAACAAGGTAGCACAAAGGAAAAGAACCAACCATCTAGCTACTACATGGACCCGTAGTCCAGGTATGAACTACTCACGCATCAGACTGGAGGCAGGCATGGTGATGAAGAAGGCCTCCAGGGTGATCTCTCCCCTCCGGCAAGGTGCCGGGAAGAGCTTCAGATCCCTTCCAATCTAGGGATGGAGATGGCGGCGGCAACAAACTCTTTCGTGGAATTTTGATCGGGTACTTAGGGTTTTCGTCCCGCAGGCAATATATAGGCGAAGGGGCAAGGTCGGTGGAGTATTAGGGGGCCCACACCACCTGGTGGCGCGGCTAGGGATGGATGCACCACCACTAGGCGTGGCCGCCCTGGTTCCCCTCTTCGTCTCCCCTCCACACTCCGTATTCCTTCTGGTGAAATATTGACTTGGGCTTTTGTCCGATCCAATTCTGAGAATATTTCCTTACTAGCTTTTCTGAAACCAGAAACAGCAAGAAATAGGCAACTGGCACTGTGGCATCTTGTTAATAGGTTAGTTCTAGAAAATGTGTAAAAATACTCCAAAGTGTGGACAAAACATAAGAAAGTAGATATAAAACAAGCATGAAACATCAAAAATTATAGACACGTTTTATCCATCTTAACTCCTGCTCGTCCTCGAGTAGGTAAGTGATAAAAGAATAATTTTTGAGGTGACATGCACCATCACAATCTTGATCAAAGTATTTGTAGAACATGAATAGCTGGGATCATAGTACTTTAACATAGCATGAAAGATATAGTTCTAACAATAATACATAGTAACTATGCTGTAACATGAAAAGGTAGAAACAAAAGATTCATGAATAACAATGCTTTGAAAGTCGTTTGTTTCTTTCACATATAGAAAACATAATGAGAATGGTATTTAGCTTGTCCCTCATAGTGTAGCAAAACATAAATGCATAGGACACCTTCAAAGTTCATAAGGGTGACTAGGTACAAATAGTTTAAAAACAAGCAATATCAAAGTTATGAATCAATCAACATGTTTTGGGACAATCCACATTAAACTAAGAATGGCCACTACGCTCTCTCAATAGGCGCATAAAGATAGAAGATGGAGACCCAACATAAAAGTAAAAGAAAGGCCTTCATAGAAGGAAGCAGGGATTCAAGTCTCATAAAGAGCTTCCAAAAATTATGGTACTTATTAACTTTTAGCTCTCATTGCCCCTATCATAAGCATCTTTAGGTGGTTAAAGTTAAAGTGAACAAATATGAGGATATGCTTGACAAGTTATAAGTTTAAAATCTCATACCCCTTACTTAGGAGTACCATTCCTCATGCTACTCAAGTTTAGTCACAAGTAAGTTCTTGTCATTGGAAGTACATGTGTATCATAGAGAACCGCCAACGGGGTACCCCTTGCCCGATGTTACGCAAGAATCCCCATATCAAAATGACAAGGCAAGCAAACAATGAGCATCTCAGCATCCTTTTATTTCCGATTTGCATAGGTCTCTTTTTTGGTCTTATTTTTTTCTCTTTCTTTTTTTCTTTCGTATTTGCATAGGCTTTTTATAGAGGATGCTTCATAGATTGCTCACTATGGTTACGCTGCAGGTTTCCACCATGATTAGGCATGGATTACACCACCCGCCCAAGAGTTTCTCTAACACATATATGAACTCCATGAGCCTTACAAGCTCCCCTTTCATTTCACACCGTCGAGATCCATAAGCAAAAGAACGTGATATCTACAAAATAAAGTGCAATGTTGAAAGCATTCCCCATGACAACATGGTTATGCTAATCCACGACTTACAAAACGCAAGCATGTACGCAACATAGATGGGCACAATGGTTCAAGTTTATTAAGTGGAAGAAAAGGAAAGTGTGCCATCAAGTTCGTGAGAGCTTTAATCACTAATTTTCACATAACAAGTTTAATTCGGAAGGTAGATAAAAACATGAATATACTTGGAATAGCAAATGCTAATAGCTAGGTATGGTGGACTCTTTGGAATAACTTGGTTTTATTTGGAGTTGGATGCATGAGTGGAACTCATACTTGGTATGGAGGCTAGCAAAAGACGGGGAGCGACCAACTAAGAGAGCAATAATGGCCATAATCATGCAAAGCGACAAAACATTATTAATTAAAGCATAAAGTGATATTAAAAGTCGAAAACTAAATGATCATAGAGGCTATGGTGACTTGGTGTAGTCTTAACATGGTGTGAGCATGCGCCAAGTCAACCAAATAAAGCATTAAAGGAGAATACCACAATATTATGATTTTATATGCTAAAACAACGCATGATTCTTTCAAGGCACATTAAGCAATCTCAATTGTGTATAACATGTCATGCTACAGAAAAAATCACTAAGCATAAAGGCAAAACAATATCAAGCATGACATGATAAAGTCTACGTCACAGTCAAAAACAGGCTCCTTTTATACCACTTAAGCATGAACTTTCCTACTCTTTTCCAATCCAAATCAACTTATTTGAAAACTAATGTATATGAATGAGGGGGTCCAACCAACTTATTCAAGGCAAACTAAGCAAACAAAAACTAAAAACAAAACAAAGACGCTCCAAGAATAACACAATTATGCATGAAACAATAAAAATAAAGTGTTTGGAAGAAACCTGAAATTTTTATTGATGAAGAAGGGGATGCCTTGGGCATCCCCAAGCTTTGACGCTTGTACTTCTTGAATATTTATTGGAGTGACACGGGTGGCATCTCCAATCTTGAGCTTTTTTCCATACTTCATCTTATCACATTACTCTTCCCTACACTTTAGATTTTCCTCATACAAAACTTCACACAATCTTCACTAGCAACATTAGTGTACTCAAGATAATAAGTCTTTTTGGTTCAGTTCCAACTCAAGTAAAACTTCCATTAAAACACAAGATACTGTAGCACTTCCTTTTAAAAAAGTTCAGATGATCAAAGAGAACTCAAAGAAAAAGAGATTAAGAGGCAAATGCAAATAATGGCAGAAATCTGTCAAAACAGACCAGCAGGTAAAAACTAATTTTTTCGAAGACCTTATGTTGCTCAAATTGAAAAGTGTTGATCTAATGAAAGTTGGATAACAACCTGGGACATAAGCACAAAAAATTATAGCTCAAACAGACGTACAAATATTTTTCATGAATTTTTACAATGAAGCACAAAAATCTGTTTCGGGACAGCAACTTTCCCAAATCTTATTTCTCTCTCATTCGAGGTTACTCTTGGCACAAAATCCCCACAAAAATGATAAGGAGAGGTTATTACTTAAGAAATAACTTACAAGACTCCATAAAAGATTCCTAACGAAATTTGGGTTGTCTCCCAATTAGTGCTTTTCTTTAACGCCTTTGAGCTAGGCATAAGAAGCAAGAAAAGAATCAAGTATTCTAAAATGAAGAAGCATTAAAACATAATTTCTTGCCCTTACCTCTCTTACTTTTATTCTTATCCTTGGGGAACATATGATTATTTTGTGGAGAAACAAAATGCATGATGCCCTCTTCCACATCTATTATTGCTCTAAGGAGTTTAAGTAGGAATCTTCCAAGTGTAATTTGTCCTTTTCCTACGCATTCAATAACAAGATAATCAGTAGACACCACTTTCCCTAGAATCTTTGTAAACACTCCTTCAGCTATTCCAATAGGTAATATTGTGGCATTATTAGCAAGAGATATTTCTTTTCCCCCTTCAGAAAGTCCCCAAACATTTAAAGATTCATACATATCTTTAGGCATAAAGAATTCAGACATGATATCACAACGAGCATAAAAAGTTCCATTATTTATAACAACTTTTACTATAGAAAGCCATTTTGAGGGTTCAGAATTTATTGGAACATACTCATGATGCTCTCTAAGCATGTTATATCAATCTTTTAAACTAGCTATGTGATGTCTACGCACTTCTATTCTTGTAGACAGTTGTTGGGCCTCCAAGTGCAGAGGTTTGTAGAACAGCAACAAGTTTTCCCTTAAGTGGATCACCCAAGGTTTATCGAACTCAGGGAGGAAGTGGTCAAAGGTATTCCCTCTCAAGCAACCCTAAAATCAAGTTACAAGAAGTCTCTTGTGTCCCCAACACACCCAATACACTTGTCAGGTGTATAGGTGCACTAGTTCGGTGAAGAGATAGTGAAATACAAGTGGTATGGATATAAGACAACGGTGCTAGAAAATAGTTTGATGGTGTGGAAGAGACTAAAGGCAAACTGAAATAAAGATGGAAGCAAGCAAACATGTAACAGATCTAATTGCAAACGAAGTTTCAATGCTTAGAAACAAGGCCTAGGGATCATACTTTCACTAGTGAACACTCTCATATAAATATATTCTCTTTATGATACTACTCTTAACTACTCTCCGGTTGGACACTCTAATCAATGGTAGGGCTATAACAGCACACCTCAAAGTAAGCCTTTGCCATCTATATAACCCCACACTGTCACCTTGAGCACTAGATGGTTCCAACAAACACCACAATTTCATAAAGATATCCAACTCCAAATATAACTCATAACAAGTATTTGTAATCTCTAGCCTAAGTGCCACCATGGTGTGCACGCTGTCACTTTCACACACATGGGGAGAGCAGAGATCTATTAAAGCACTTGAGTAGCAAAGTAGATCTACTTGATTACAAAGCTCATGATCACCATATGATCACGCATATAGAGAGAGATGAACACATAGCTACCGGTAGAACCCTTAGCCTCGAGGAAGAACTACTCCCTCATCATCATGGGAATCAGCAACGGTGATGGAGATGGCGGTGGAGATCGATGGAGATGGCTCTGGGGGCATTTCCCCGTCTCGGTAGGGTGTCGAAACAGAGACTTTCTGTCCCCCGAATCTCCCCTTCGGTGGCGGCGGCGCAACGGAACTCTTCGTGACTGGAGGCTTGATGATTTAGGGTTTACGCATCGGGAGGCTTTTTATAGGCCAGAGGGCAAGGTCGGTGGGCGGCCAGGGGGCCCACACCATTCCCTGGCGCGGTCTAGGTGGACCCGCGCCTAGGGGTGGTTTGGCCACCCTATGGACCCTCTCCGACTCTCCTTCTGGCTCCGTGAGTCTTTCGGGAAAATAGTAACCTTGGCTTTTGTCCCGTCCAATTCCGAGAATATTCATTTTCTGACTTCCTGGAACCAAAAACAGCAGAAAACAGGCAACTGGCACTTTGGCATATTGTTAATAGGTTAGTCCAAGAAATCATATGAAAAGTACTCCAAAGTTGGAACAAAACATAAGAAAGTAGATAAAACCAAGCATGGAACATCAAAAATTATAGATACATTTGCAATGTATGAACATCCCCAAGCTTAACTTCTGCTCGTCCTCGAGTAGGTAAGTGATAAAAAGAAAGAATAATTTTTGAGGTGACATACACCATCATAAACTTGATCAAAGTACTTGTAAAACATTCAAAGCTGGGATCATAGTACTTCAAACATAACATGAAAGACAAAGTTCTAGCAATAAGACAGAGAAACTATGATGTAACATGAAAAGGCACAAACAAAATATTCATGAATAACAATGCTTTGCAAGATGTTTATTTGTTTCACATAAAGAAAACATAGCATAATAGTATTTAGCTTGTCCCTCATAGAGTAGAAAATATAAATGCATAGGGCACCTTCAAAGTTCATAAGAGTGACTAGATACAAATAGTTTAAAACAAGCAATATCAAGTTATGCATCAATCAACTAGTCTTGGGACAATGCACATAGAACTAAGAATGGCCACTATGCTCTAAAAGTAGGTGCATAAAGTTAGAAGGTGGAGACTCAATATAATGGTGGAAGAAAGGCCTTCATAGAAGGAAGTAGGGATTCAAGTCTCATAAAGAGCTTCCAAAAATTATGGTACTTATAGCTTTCAGCTCTCATTGCCCCTATCATAAGCATATTTAAGGTGATTAAGGTTAAAGTGACACAACTAAGAGGATATGCTTGACAAGTTATAAACTGAAATCTCATGCCCCTTACTTACAAAGACCGATCTCCATGCTACTCAACTTCAGTCACGAGTAAGCTCTTGTCATTGTAAGTACATGTGTATCATTAAGAACCGCCAACGGGGTACCCCTTGCACATGATACGGGAGCTTTCCCATAATCAAAATGACAAGGCAAGCAGACAATGAGCATCTCAGTGATCTTTTTATTTGCTATTTGCATAGGTTTTTATTGAGGATGCTTCATAGAGTGCTCATTATGGTGATGCTGCAAGTTTCCACCATGATTAGGCATGGCTTAGGCTAGCGGCCCAGGCGTTTCTCTAACACACATACAAACTCCATGATCTTACAAGTTCCACTTTTATTTCACACCGCCGGGATCCGTAAGCAAAAGAACATGATATCAACGGGCTACAAAGTACAAGTGCAATGTTGAAAGCGTTCCCCATGAAACATGGTTCTGCTAATTTCAACTTATAAAACGCAAGCATATACGCAACAAAGAAGGACCCAATGGTTCAAGTTTATTAGATGAAAAAAGTAAAGTGTGCCATCAAGTTCGTGAGAGCTTTAATCACTAGTTTTCTCATAACAAGTTTAATTTGGAAGGTAAACAAAAGCATGAATATACTTGGAATAGCATAAGCTAGTAGGTAGGTATGGTGGAATCTTTGGAATAACTTGGTTTAGGGAGTTGGATGCATGAGTGGAACTCATACTTGGTTGTGGAGGCTAGCAAAAGACTGGGAGCGACAAACTAAGAGAGCAATAATGGCCATAATCATGTAGAGCGACAAAACATCATTGATCAAAGCATAAAGTGATACTACAAGTTGAAAACTAAAGGATCTTAAAGGCTATGGTGACTTGGGATAGTCATAACATGGTGTGAGCATGCACCAAGTCAACCCAAATAAAGCATCAAAGGAGAATACCATAATACTATGCTTTAATATGCTAAAACAACGCATGATCCTTCCAAGGCACATTAAGCAATCTCAATTGTTTATAACAAGTCATACTACAACAAAGAATACTAAGCATAAAGCCAAAACAGTATCAAGCATGGCATGACAAAGCATAGGCCACAGTCAAAAACAAGCTCTCTTTACCACTTAAGCATGAACTTTTCCTACTCTTTTCCAATCCAAACCAAACTATTTGAAAACCAATATATGAAAGAGGGGGTCTAACCAATTTATTCAGAAAACTAAGAAAACAAAGCAAACTAAAAACCAAAACGAAAACGAAAAAGAAGACGCTCCAAGAACAACACAATTGTGCATGAAACAATAAAAATGAAGCATTTTGAAGAAACCTGGGATTTTTATTGATGAAGAAGGGGATGCCTTGGCCATCCCCAAGCTTTGACGCTTGTACTTTTTGGATATTTCTTGGGGTGACACGTGTGGCATCCCCAAGCTTGAGCTTTAGTCCATCCTTCATCTCATTACTCATTCCTTCCATACACCTAAATTTTTTCCTTCATACAATCTTTATTAGCAACATTAGTGCACTCAAGATAAATAAGTCTTAAGGTTCAGTTCCAACACCAAATAAACTTCCATTAGAACACTAGCTACTGTAGCACTTCCCTCAAAAAGCTCAATTCCCCAAACGAACTCAAAAAGGAACCAACAAGAAGCAAATGCAGAAAATGGCAGAAATCTGTCAAAACAGACCAACAGGTAAATACGAATTTTTTAGAAGACCTTATGTTGCTCAAATCAAAAAGTATTAAACTAATGAAAGTTATATAACAACCTGGGGCAGAAGCACAACAATTCACGCCACCAAAGGACGTACAGAGATTTTACATGAATTTTTACGGTGAAGCACAGAAATCTGTTTCGGGGCAGCAACTTTCCCAAGCATTACTTCTCTCTCATTAGAGGTTACTCTTGGCACAAAAAGCAAATAAAAAGGATAAGGAGCGGTTATTACTGAGGTAATAACTTCCAAGACTCATGTAAAACTTTTGGGTTATCTCCCAATAAGTACTTTTCTTTAACGCCTTTAAGTTAGGCATGATAGTTTGAGAAGATGCTCACATAAGAAATATAAATTGAAGTAAAAGAGAGCATCAAGAAGAAAATTCAGAACACATTTAAGTCTAACCCACTTCCTATGCATAGGAATCTTGTAAAGAAACAAGTCATGAAAGCACAAAGAAACAAGCATAGGAAAGCAAAACAAGTGCAACTTCAAGACTTTCAACATAAAGAGGGGAAACTTAATATTATCGAGATGCATAAAACCATGTTTCCCTCTCTCATAATAACTTTCAGTAGCATCATGAATAAAAATAACAATATAACTATCACATAAAACATTTTTATCATGATCCACATGCATATAATAATTATTACTCTCCACATAAGCATAGTCATTCTTTTTAATTGTAGTGGGAGCAAATTCAACAAAATAGCCATCATTATTATTCTCATCACCATAATCATCAAATATAGGAGGCATATTGTAGTCATAATTAATTTTCTCCTCAATAGTAGGTGGACTAAAAATATCATATTCATCATTGTAATCATCATATATTGGAGGTTTGGTATCATCATAAGCAATAGAATAGCTATCTTCTAAAGCTGGGGACCTAAAAAGATCATTTTCATAAAAACTAGCTTCCCCAAGATTAGAATTTTCCATAGAACTAGCAATAATGGTGTCCAAAGAGTTCATACTAACAACATTGCTATTAGAATGCAAATAAAGTTCCATAGGTTTTTTAATTTTCTCTTCAAACACTTCATGTCCTAACTCAAGATAAATATTATAAAGCTCTCTAATTTTGTTGTTGTTTTCAATTAAGCCTAACTAGTGAAAACAAGAAACAAAAAGAAAAAATTGCAGAATCTAAAGGAAATAACTTCGAGCATTCACACCGAAGGATATGAGTACCTTTTACCTTACCTCCCCGGCAACGACGCCAGAAAATAGGCGTTTGCCGTGGGAGGTTCTTCTTCTTTAATCCCCCGGTGTGAATACCTTTTACCTTACCTCCCCGGCAACGGCGCCAGAAAATAGCTTGATGTCTACGCACTTCTATTCTTGTAGAAAGTTGTTAGGCCTCCAAGTGCAGAGGTTTGTAGAACAACAGCAAGTTTTCCCTTAAGTGGATCACCCAAGGTTTATCGAACTCAGGGAGGAAGTGGTCAAAGGTATTCCCTCTCAAGCAACCATGAAATCAAGATACAAGAAGTCTCTTGTGTCCCCAACACACCCAATACACTTGTCAGGTGTATAGGTGCACTAGTTCGGTGAAGAGATAGTGAAATACAAGTGGTATGGATATAAGACAATGGTGCTAGAAAATAGTTTGATGGCATGGAAGAGACTAAAGGCAAACTGAAATAAAGATGGAAGCAAGCAAACATGTAACAGATCTAATTGCAAACGAAGTTTCAATGCTTAGAAACAAGGCCTAGGGATCATACTTTCACTAGTGAACACTCTCATATAAATATATTCTCTTTATGATACTACTCTTAACTACTCTCCGGTTGGACACTCTAATCAATGGTAGGGCTATACCAACACACCTCAAAGTAAGCCTTTCCCATCTATATAACCCCACACTATCACCATGAGCACTAGATGGTTCCAACAAACACCACAATTTCATAAAGATATCCAACTCCAAATATAACTCATTACAAGTATTTGTAATCTCTAGCCTAAGTGCCACCATGGTGCACACGCTGTCACTTTCACACACATGGGGAGAGCAGAGATCTATTATAGCACTTGAGTAGCAAAGTAGATCTACTTGATTACAAAGCTCATGATCACCATATGATCACGCCTATAGAGAGAGATGAACACATAGCTACCGGTAGAACCCTTAGCCTCGAGGAAGAACTACTCCCTCATCATCATGGGAATCCGCAACGGTGATGGAGATGGCGGTGGAGATCGATGGAGATGGCTCTGGGGGCATTTCCCCGTCTCGGTAGGGTGTCGAAACAGAGACTTTCTGTCCCCCGAATCTCCCCTTCGGTGGCGGCGGCGCAACGGAACTCTTCGTGGCTGGAGGCTTGATGATTTAGGGTTTACACATCGGGAGGCTTTTTATAGGCCAGAGGGCAAGGTCGGTGGGCGGCCAGGGGGCCCACACCATTCCCTGGCGCGGTCTAGGTGGACCCGCGCCTAGGGGTGGTTTGGCCACCCTATGGACCCTCTCCGACTCTCCTTCTGGCTCTGTGAGTCTTTCGGGAAAATAGTAACCTTGGCTTTTGTCCCGTCCAATTCCGAGAATATTCATTTTCTGACTTCCTGGAACCAAAAACAGCAGAAAACAGGCAACTGGCACTTTGGCATATTGTTAATAGGTTAGTCCAAGAAATCATATGAAAAGTACTCCAAAGTTGGAACAAAACATAAGAAAGTAGATAAAACCAAGCATCGGACATCAAAAATTATAGATACATTTGCAATGTATCACTATGTTGGCTTCAAGAGTGTTTAATCTAGCAAATATGTTTATAAAGGAGGAATCAGATTTGCTAGGCAAGTTATATGTTGAGACCAACTTCTTTATGGCATTAAAAGCTTCACCCTCATTACATTGGAGGAAATCTACTCCTACTACAGCATCCAAAGCATATCTATAGCATAGAGCAGTCCCAAAGTAAAAACTGCTAAGAAACAAGCTTAGAGTCATTTTAGGTTCAGTTTTTGCATGTAATTCGGAGATTCTAGACCAAGCTTCTTTGAAACTCTCTTCAACTCCTTATTTTAAAGTAAAAATCATTTCCTCAGGTGACATAGTGATTGGAGAAATGCTATACATAATAGCAATTTGAGATAGAGACTAATTTTTGTGTGTTTTTAATATAAAGAGCAAACTAGTATAACTAATTTTTGTGTGTTTTTGATAAAGAAACAAGCAAACAAAGCAGAAATAAACCAAGCAAAACAAATCAAACAAAGTTAAGAGATTGGTTATGTGGGACTCCCCTTGCAAAGATATCCTTGACTCCCCGTCAACGGTGCCAGAAAGAGTTTGATGATTTTCTCAACATGTCGAGCTCGTTGGGGAACCCCAAGAGGAAGGTACGATGAGCACAACACTAAGTTTTCCCTCAGTTATGAAACCAAGGTTATCGAACCAGTAGGAGCAAGGAAATACCTCCAAGGTGTTGTTTCCAACTTGGAATCCTGCACAACACAACCACAGAACTTTGCCCCCAACTTACAGTGAGGTTGTAAATCTCATCGGTTTTGCTGAAAACGAAGGATTAAACGTATTGTGTGGAAGATAGTAATTGCATGCATAAAGTAAACATAAAACAGTAAATGGCTTGTAGATTGATGATAAAAGAATGGACCGGGGTCCATAGTTGACTAGAGGTGATTCTCCTACAGAGGGGCAATTGACAGACACCAAGAAAGCATACATGCCTATACAAATCATCTTGACTCCTATGAGATTTGATTGGGCATTACAACATTATACATAGACCATAATCCAACTGCATCTATGACTAATAATCCACCCTCAGGTCATCATCCGAACCCCCTCCAGTATTAAGTTGCAAGCAACAGATAATTGCATTTATTAAAGTGTGTAAAGTAAACAATACGCTATGAACAAAGGATTGCTATTTTCTCCCTAGTAGCAACAACACATCTAGTACCTTAGAGATTTCTGTCACTTCCCCAGATTCCTAGAGGCATGAACCCACTATCGAGCATAAATACTCCCTCTTGGAGTTGCTAGTATCTACTCGGCCAAGATAGCTACTAACAACGGAAAGCATGCAAGATCACAAATAACATAGACATGATAGAATCAATAATCAATATGAAATAGCATCTCAATATCCATCGGATCCCCGCAAACACAACATGTAGATTACAAATAGATGATCTTGATAATGAACAGAGCTGACAAGATCTAAACATGGTAGCACAAAGGAGAAGAACCAACCATCTAGCTACTACATGGACCCGTAGTGCAGGGATGAACTAGTCACGCATCACACCGGAGGCAGGCATGGTGATGAAGAAGGCCTCCAAGGTGATCTCTCCCCTTTGGCAGGGTGCCGGGAAGAGCTTCAGATCCCTCTCGATCTAGGGATGGAGATGGCGGCGGCTACAGACTCTTTCATGGAATTTTGATCGCGTACTTAGGTTTTTCATCTCGGAGGCAATATAGGCGAAGGGGCAAGGTCGATGGAGTACCAGGTGGCCCACATCCCCTGGTGGCGCGGCTAGGGCTGGCCGCGCCACCACCAGGTGTGGCCGCTCTGGTTCGCCTCTTCTTCTCCCCTCTAGAGTCTATATTCGTTCTGGTGAAATATCGATTTGGGCTTTTGTCCGGTCCAATTCCGAGAATATTTCCTTACTAGATTTTCTGAAACCAAAAACAACAGAAAACAGGCAACTGACACTTTGGCATCTTGTTAATAGGTTAGTTCCAGAAAATGTTTAAAAATACTCCAAAGTGTGGACAAAACATATGAAAGTAGATATAAAATAAGCATGGAACATCAAAAATTATAGATACGTTTACGTATCAAATAACAGGAATTTTCAATCTATCTAGTAGCTATTTTGTCCGACTGGAACTACTTCATGTCGATCTACCAAAATTATATATATCAAATTTGCATGAAGAGTGCGTTATAGGTTCCAGAATCATTTAAGGTACCCAAGATTTGAATATCTAAAACCCACCACCAGGTTTGAAAAATTCAACTTCTTGGAATGTATATGCACACAAAATTCAACACTATTCGTCCTTACAATCACTATAATTATGTCCTCGCTGCTGAACTTGACGGAAAATATCATAAATACCTGTCTGCCCTCTCTTCTCTACCTGTCCCCTCTTAGAAAGCTTCACACCACCCATCAGGTACGCGTAGTGCTTTCACGCATGATTATTGTTCAAAGAGTACTAGTCTGGCAGTTCTACTACATATGAAGCCTAGTGGTAGAGAGAAAGCAGAACCATCATGTGAGCCATGTTTTTTCTACGAGATTAAATCTAGCATGATCTAAAAATTTATCTCCCAATCCTCATATTTGATTTTTATTCTCGAATAAGATCATATAGAACATCACACGAACATTTAGTTTTTAGTTGTGGAGCTACATAAAATCTTACCTAAATAAAATTTACGCATAACGCTGAATATTCAACGTTGGATCAAGACTCACAAATCCCTACATTGCCAACCGTTGAATCTTCTTTTCTAGTCTAGGATCTAGAAGATTCTATTAATAGTGTTTAGCAGAATGACTATGCGCAAACCTAAAAACACACTTCTCGATCATTCTAGAATCATCTCCATCATTTCTCTAGACCATGGTCCCAAAATTTTCAAGTATTAGGTAGCTAATAAACGTTTATTTCTACATGATATAAAGTACAAGTACCAAATATACACTGTTAATATTTATAGATGTGGCTCTTTCATATTTTTTTAAGCTTTACCTATTACAGAGCATAATTTTATATAGTGATGATATGTCATACTTTATTATTATGTGAGTCTCACGTGCAAGGCATGCGGAACTTACAAATAAAAGGATGGTGCATAAATACAAAGAGGCCGCTAATCTTGTACAACTAAACCAGGAATTTGTAGATAATAAGGCCTCAAAATATACAAAAAGGACAGGAGTATAGAAAGGAAAGGCACAATCAGGTAGAGCTTCATTGATTATCAGCGCTGGTATATAAAAGAAGGGCACGACTTGAGGCCAGATCAGAGAGTCCTCATTTCCCCCACTCAAATTGCAATGATTGGGATGGTCACTCTGAAGATGGAAGCCACTGTTCTCAACTGTTCCTCCTACTCCTCGCCCCTCAAGCCCCAGCGGGTCTACAAGGTCTCTCCATTTTCCCCTCACAATCCATTAATTTTTCTTTTGTTGGTTCGTCCGTGCAACTATTTTATTTTTCAAACTTCCATTTCTATAGTGCATGGATATTCATCTAGTCTGCCACCGCTGCGTCCCCAAGATCACCTCGTGCCAGAAGTGGAAGCACCCTAGCGGCGGATTCACCCACGAGCCCGCCATGGACACCGTCCTATCAGCGGCTAGGGTCGAGTGCGCCCATAAAGGCTGTAGTAGTTTGCTACCCTACTACGAAGTTCACAAGCACGAAATCATGTGCCGGTATGCTCCTTGCACTTGCACAGAGACCAGCTGCGACTTCGCCACCCCTCCGTCAGCTCTCTTCGTCCACCTCGAACCGGTCCACTCGATCCAAATGCACAAGATCTAGTATGCCACCACCAAATATTTCCAGGAGCTGGTGCTGCTGCCGGGCGAGGCGTCCTGCCGGCTCATCCTCGTCGAGGAGAAGGACGTCATCATGTTCGTCCTGACGATTGGCACGGTAAGCATGGCCCCCCTCGTGTCTGCGGTCTGTGTTAGGGCTGTGATGTGCGACTTGCTGGTGTACAAGGTGAGGATGTGGGCAGAATGCCCACGACTGCTCTCCTGGATGGACAGCAAGAGGAGGACCGACACTATGACGGCGGAGCTCGATGCATCGAGCTCCACTAAGTCGGGCGACATCGCGTTTGAGGACCTTACGTCTTACCTGGCGGCGCCGCCACATTACCTAGTCGGTCCTGCTACATCGAAGGAGCTACGTTTGTTCTTTCGCGTCAAGTTTTAGTGGTGATGTAACCTGCTGTTAATTGGTTTAATTGCAGAAAGATCGTTTGCATACTAGGAATGGTGGATTTTGTAGTAGTAGTACTCTATCTCCATCCCAAGAAATAAGGCTCCCTTATTTTTCTTGTTTTTTGTTTGACCAAGATTTACTCTAAATATATATATAGAATGTTGGTACTATACAAATTGAGCATCATTGGAAAGTGTGTTTCAATACGAATTCAACAAAACAAATTTTTACACAATATAAGTAAATTTTAGTTGCTCCATTAATTCGGTCAAACTTTACTTTGGAGTGTGTGTGCACCTTATTCCTTGAAACGGAGGTAGATGAGTTCGGTGGATGTACTCTCATGAGTATTTTTCATGAAGACTTAACTTCCAATGGGTTGGGTGGATGTACTCTACTGAGTAGTAAGCTGAATAGGATTATAAGGCTCTCTATTTAGGAAGGCCAGAGGTATTTAGGAAGGCCAGAGGGCCAATTCGCAATACTACCAAGTAGATGAATTATTCACTCTAATTAATTTATGGATGCACCACTAGTTTTACATGCATGAGACGCTAGATAAAAAAGGGGACATGATGAGAGATGAAACAACATGCATTTGGAGATTGAGAGAAAAGAGGGATATCTAAATTAATGAGTCACGGGAATTAAGACAATAGATAAGATTAGGTCTTATAATTTCTAACAATTTTAAAAAGCTCTCTGGCCTAATAATCCCAAACAAAGGTAGGAGTACTGGTCAACCTACATTCGGGACTACTAGTATGTAGTAGTAGTACAATAGTGGAGTACGGTAGTAGTAGTACTTCCCTCCGATTCATATTAATTGTCACTCGATTGGATGTACTCGTATCTAGCACAAAAACATGTCTAGATACATCCATTTTTATGAAAGTAAATATAGCCATTTTTGAGTAGTACTAGTTTGGTTGGAACAAATCATATTCTTTCCGCAGTAGGGATAGTGGTTTTTTGCTAGTAGTAGTACTAGTACATAGCAGGTAGTAGTAATATATATTTTTATACTGTACTAACTCAACATATATTCGGGAAATCGACAAAAGTTCATCTCGTGGTTCTACTGCTACAGTGCTACTAGCAGTTTTTCAGGTGCCCATTCACCCTCTGTCTTTCAGCAGTACTCCGCCCTTAAGCAGTATAAATGGAATTACTCAAAGAAAGTCTCTACCACTATAAAGTTATAATCTGCCATGTCTATTGATTGACAAGACAATTTATTGAGGTGGGGTGGGTTGTTGGTGTGCTACGATGCCTACTCCTATTATCACTCTGTAGTGAAAATAAAAGAAACATCTGCGATTCCTTGTATTAATTCTTGC
Organism: Avena eriantha; assembly: GCA_910589775.1. Lineage (NCBI taxonomy): Eukaryota > Viridiplantae > Streptophyta > Magnoliopsida > Poales > Poaceae > Avena > Avena eriantha. The sequence goes on from OU342741.1 coordinate 232,455,646, forward strand.
CTCCGCCCCTTTCATGCCTACAGTATATACATGCATTAACTTATGCGAGTAGCAGTACAAGTAGGAGTAGTATCAAGCAAGGATATACCGAAAAGCAAAGATATACTCGTAGGTCACATGGTGTACCATTCAGAGTCTTCGTCTTCTTCTTCTTCTTCTTTGGTCTTCTTGCGCTTGCCTTTCTTCCTTAGTTCTTTTTTGTTGAACATTTTGAGAGTTTGTTGACCCCTCTGAAAGTTCACTATCTGCCTGTATACCTCATAGGTCGCGTAGGTGTCGAGGCTTGCATACTTGATCTTCTCTTCGGTCAGGGGCATGTTCCCCCACTGCTTGTGGTCCACATCCTTCTTCTTCTTCTTCATGACTTTGTAACGGATGTCTATGAGGGCCACCGCATAGTCATCCAAATAATCCTTCTCATTCATGGAGCTGGCAAGCTTCCACCTCTTCTGGATGTCCACGAAATTCATCACTAGCACTAGAGAACGCCTAAGCCAGATATCGTCATTGCCGATGTCGACGCCTGCAAAGGAAATGTTAGGGTTGGCAAGGAACTCTGCTATCTTGGAGCATGGCTGGTCGTCCTGGCAGATCTGGTAGACCAGGCAATCCATGCCCACACATAGCTGGACAACAACAGCCTTTGGCATCGATGATTACTCATTGGTGTACTCGATGTCGAGGCCAACAATCTTTTCGTCTGTTTCCTCGAGGAGCTTTTGGATTTTCTTGATGTAATCGTTCACCATCGACGCTTTGTTGGTATACGTCACCTGTAGTGTGGTGTTGCCAGGGTCCAGGAAGTAGTACATCTTGTCCAATGGTGTCCGCCATGGACGGTGATTGGCGCCTTCTTTTGTTTTGTAGAGGTCCGACTGGGTGACAGAAAAGGAATGAGATATAGAAGAAAGGAACCGCTAGGAAGATCGGGAGATGCATGCATGAGGGGTTCTAGAGACGAAAGGGCATGCAGTTTCCCCCGGCCCCACCCATGTACTCCTATAGAATAGAATTTATTTACGGATAAGTTTTACGGACGCGGATTATTTAGGTAGCTATAGGTTGATTTCTAGATTATACAAAAAGTACCAGAACCAAACACATGGGATACTTTATGAACATGGCTCGAAATTATAAATATTTTTTTAGTTTCACCTACTCCCTCCGACCCACATTAGTTGACTCAAATTTGTCAAGATATGGATGTATCTAATACTAAATCATGCCTAGATACATTCGAATCTAGACAAATCTAAGTCAACTAATCTGAATCGGAGGGAGTACTTTTATATTAAAATGATATGTCATACTTATATTATCTGATTCTCACATGCAAGGCACTTGCAACTCACTAGTTTTTCTTATCTTATCTTATCTTACCACTATATAGTGTACGAATAACTTTGAATATTGACCGTTGGATCAAGACTCCCGAATCCCAACATTTCTAGCCGTTGGATTTTCTTTTCCATTCTAGCATCTACAAGATTCTATTGATAGTCCTCATCACAATGAATGCTATGCACAAAACTCAAAACACACTTCTCAATCATTCTAGAATCTTCTTCCTCGTTTCTAGACCATGTTATCAAAATTTTCAAGTTTTAGATAGCTAATAATCATTGACTTCTACATGATATACAAAGTAAAAAAAACCAAATATACACCCATACTTTATAGATGTTGATCAAATTTATATTTTTTCTGCTTTACCTATTATAATTTTATATAGTGATGATATGTCAGACGTCTATTATCTGAGTCTCATGTGCAGGGTACATGCAATTTACTAGTTATATATAGCGTATGAATAACTTGGAATATTGAGCGCTGGATCAAGACTCTCGAATCCCAACATTGTCAACAGTTGGATCTTCTTTTGCATTTTAGCATCTAAAAAATACTACTCCCTCCATCAATAAATAACTGACTTGGGTTTGTCTAGATTCGAATGTATCTATACACTAAAATGTGTCTAAATACATTCGAATCTAGACAAAACCAACTCAGTTATTTCTGGACGAAGTGAGTACTTTTGATATCTTTAACACAATATATGAATATTACTACTCCAAGTTACTTACCACTCAGACCAGCCTTAGAGCATCTCTAGCATGGAAAAAATAGCGTGCTATTTCACGCTATTTAGCGTGATATAGCGTATTTTGGAGAGTCCACGATATTTTTTAAAGATTTTTCTCGCTATGGCGCTATTTTTTAAATAACTTGCTATATCGCGCTAAAGCATCATAGTGTTAGTGCTATTTCATGTATATGACGTTATTTTTTATTGGTGAGTTTGGAGTAAGATAACATATGATGAACGTGTCGAATAAGCAAACATACCATGTAAATTTGATTGTTAAACTTAAGTGATCGCGTCGAGACGCCGCCTCCTCCTATAGCACTCGGCGATGTACCTAGATTCAACCCTGCTGGTCATCCTCCAACTTGGATGGCGCCGAAATCGATTATGGATGTACAAGTATTGCTCTAGGCAATTCATTAGATGCTGAAATCCTTTATATTCATAATATACTTGTTATATTTTTTAATTTTAACAAAAAGATGTTTTGTAAAATAGCGCATTATTAGCACGCTATAACTTTCATATTGTTTAGAGAAAAGCCACGCTAAATTAAATAGCACGCTAGTATTTTTTGCCTTGATCTCTAGTGGCTTGTCTAAATTTGGTAGTCTCTTAGAGCATGTCTAGTGGCTTGTCTAAATTTGGTAGTCTACATCTTCACATAGATAATGGTGTAAAAAGATTCCTTTTTACACGACTTTAGTCTTCTAGTGGATAGTCTAAATTTGATAGTCTATATGTCCATCTGCACACAAATAGTCAATATACATAGCAAATCGGTACAATAAATGCTCTAATTTGGCGTGGGAGCGAGCTCGCGATCGACCAACTTTGCTTTAGACATGATGGCTTGGTTTTCCAAATATGGAAAACAAGTAGCTAGTTTGGAGGATGTTTAAATTTTAGACCACCGGATACACAAGCCACCGGAGGCATTTTTGGTCCATGGTGGTCTATATTTGGCTTAGACTACTAGATATACTAGCCACTAGAGATGCTCTTAGGCTGGTCATAGTGGGAAACATACTAGTTCATGTTACTACCTTCATGTGTGTACGTAATTGAGCCGAAGGTAGATACCCTATTTTTGCAGAAATGGCTCCAGAAATACTCCGTACCTAGAAAGGCTAGGACATTACAATAAACTATTTTTTTCTAGTCATTGGAATATAGCTACTCCTAGGATAGGATAGGATATTATTATTATATATCTTTTGAACTGTATAGCCAAATTAAAAATCCCAGAGCGGCAAATTGTCCCGCCTCACCTCCACCGAAATATTTCGAGTGGTCACAGGCCCCAAGTTATAGCCGTACGAAATTCCTTTTCTACCCCTGACAATGGCCTATCTACTAATGTCGGGGCGTGGGTATGGTTCGTAATACCCCTCCCCCGGGGGTCCCCACAGCTCTGAACCTAGGTAGTCCACCTTCCACCGACGGCATTTCCCCCATATCACTCCAAAAAAACCAACCCCTTTCTCACTTGCGGCTCCTGCACCATCGCACCGGAGCATCCCTATAGTGCTTCACCGGCCTACACGCCACCCAATGCCCTCTCACCTCTAGCACCTGCAACACCGCACCGTAATCATCTCCACCGCACTTCGCTTGCCTACACGCCACCTGACGAGGGTTCAACTCGTCAATGCCCATTGTTGTGGACTTGGGTTTTGGAGAAGGAGGGAGCGCTGGAGGCATCAATCGGCTAGCAAACAAGCACACATGGACGCTAGATTTACCCAGGTTCAGGCCTCGTAGAGGTCCCTACTCCTTCTTGTCTGCTCCTGGAATTAACGAAGGAATCAAAGATTACAGGGGCGCGCAGATGCAATCTGGCGAGAGTTGCGAAAACTAGGGTTGTGATTGTCCTCCTCGCCGCCCCCTCCTAGCCTTTATATAGATAGGCCAGGTCTCGGGTAGCAAGTCGAGTCGGTTACAAATTAGGGTTCACCCTTTGAACTTTCTATCTTAAACTTCTTCTTGTCTCGCAAGCAATCAAAGAGTCTGTGGGTCACCCGAATTCTGCATTGGGCCTTGGCAACACCATGGGCTCCTGCTGTATCTAGGCCATATATACCAAACTCGAGTACCTGTAGGGTATACCCATGTCAGTAGCCCCTGAGTGTCCAGTGGAATCGCAGATTCGTCTGGGGACTTTATGAAGTCTTTCGAGTGTATGACTGAGCATTTTTTTGAGTGTTCTGTTTGTTTCATAGGGATTGTTGATATACATGCCTGATTTATCCAATGTATCAGTATCAGTTAACTGCCTTAGGGAAAAACAACGCAATATACTCAAACTCGAGTCCCCGGACTCGAATTTGGAAAAGTGCTGGTGTAATTCGACTAAAGCTGCGGAGGTCTTACAGGAGTCAAATTCCAGTGTATAAGTGTGAGCACTCGATGCGTCCGTCCAGGCATGTTCATCGTACCTGCAGGCATGGATATCTTTCTGGTAGTGTGCAGCAGATGCGTTGCCAGGCCTTATTCAGGTCTTATCTTCACGCTATAAGCGCGACATCTGAATTTTTTGTCATCGTGGAGATGATTCGGGTGGCCCAAGAGACGTAATCTCTTTGTAGGGAAAATGTGAGGCGTAGTCGCCATAGCATTCGAGTGTGGGTGTTATCAACACATAGTATGACGTACAAGGAGAAATAATCATAGGGTGCGCGACCAGCGCTCCCTATGGGAGTAGCCCCCGAGTCCCTATTCGAGTCGTAGACTCGAGTGGGGACTAAAAATATTTGCGACTATTGTCATCTTTGTTGCTTGTTTCAGTCGAATATGCTTCCGACGCTCCCTATTGGAGTAACCTATAACTCACAATCGAATCGTTGGTTCGAGTGATGGGTTTGTCTTGAATGTCCAAACACCTACATAAAAAATTCTTTCTGGTGCGCGGCCAGTGCTCCTGTTTGGAGTAGCCCCCGAGTGCTTGGTTGAGTCAAAGACTCGAGCAAGGAATAAAGTATTCGAAATATCTTGCTACTGGAATCAATGACATCAGTTCTGACAATGTGACGACCTCAATTGCCTACGTGAGCGGCTTTGACGGGACGTCACGAGTGGTGGGTCCTACTTTCTGACTTTGATTTCACCGGGCGTGCATAATCTTCTGTTTTAACTGCATCTCCTTGATTTCTGCACGTAATGGGAGTAGTGGGGGACGTTTCATGATTCAGCTTCGCCACGTGTCGATGGCGATGTGCTCCACGCGTGTAGTAGGGTTTCTGCTGGCCGTTGGATGGCGTCCACGAGGAGGTTAAGTAGCAGCACGGCTGCGGTAATTTCCCCATCTGTCTTTTTGCTCGTGCCTCCATTGCCATTGCTGCTCTCTCTGCTTCCTTGCGCACTTCCTCTTCGCGGCACTGGACCAGCTCCGTGTCTTCCCCAGTTACTTTCTCCGTTCACACCGCCATCGAAAGATGGGCGAGAAGAAGGGAGGCGCCGCCGCTGGATCTGTGGCCACCATTGTCGCCACCAAGAAGAAGGGAGGTACCACCACTGTGGGCACCAGTGCCACCGGCGCTGGGAAGAAGAAGGGTGCGGGCACCCGCGTCACCAACGGCGCCTAGCGAGCATCCATCATCAAACCTTCTGAGCTGCATCTTCATCGCCAAGATGGAGTTCTTCCACCCGCGGAAGACGACTCACGAGTTTCCGGCGACGAGGTAATCCCTTTTCCTCCTCCGGGTTTCCGGGTGATGTTCCTTGTGTTCATCATCCAAGGTCTTTCTCTCCCCCTGCATCCTTTCTTCAGGGGGCTTCTTTGTGTTCTATGGGATCCAGCTGCACCAGCTATCCCCAAATTCCATTATCCACATCTCCTGCTTCATTACGCTTTGCGAGTGCTGGCTCGGAATTAGGCCACACTTCGGCCTCTTCAATAGGCTTTTTAAGCTGAAACATCAGTCGGCGTCCGGTTCGGTAGTCTACGACGTAGGAGGCTACGGGATCCACATCGACTCCTTTTTCACCTATTTCGAAATCAAGCTCACTGCGTCCATCCAAGGATGGAGAGACAAGTGGTTCTACATCCGCGACTAGAAGGCCGATGGAGACCACTACAGACTCGCGCCCTTCGATCCTGTAGCGACTTACAAGAGGAGGGGCTCCTGGAATAAAATCATGATGCCTGGCGAGTCCGAGGAGGCGGAGGTGCTATATAAGCGCGTCTATGACCTCGAAATCCGCATAGGCAAGGAAGAGGGTGGTGCTGCTCTCATTCGCACATGGTTGCGCTGCTATGTCCAGCCTCTGCAGGCCAGAGTGGACCCTATGTGTTGCTAGACCGGCACTGACGATGTCACTCGCGTATCTGCCGAGGGAATTTCTGCGGGTGAGGTGGATTGGAAGGTGCGACCAAGTACGCTGCTAGGGAGGTTCTCCCAGGCGAACCAGTCGTGCCTCCTTTCGACGCCTCTAACCCTCCTCCTGAGGTAGAACTGTACTACGTAGTAGTTTCTTTGTCAATTGCCACCAAGCACTTGATATATAATGATGCATCTTTTGATTGCAGGACTGGAGCGTGGCTGCCAATTTACCTCCTCAGCCTGAAGGGATTATTCCTCGTGAAGCAGAGGAGGAGGACGAGTCGGGGTCTACGGTCCGGGTGGAGGAAGAAGAGGAAGCCCCCGAGTCCGCTGATCACGGAACCCACAAGCGTTCCCGAAGTGAAGATTCAGATGCGTCCTCTTTGTCGATGCCGGAGGATTCTCCTACTACTGCTGCAGAGGAAACTATCTCTTTTGTTCCTTTCCACGCAGTGGCCCCCCCCGCTCGAAAGAAGATGCGACTTCCGAAGGAGTCCTCGGAGGAATCCTTCGACCTTGATAATTTTAATTGGTGAGTATTTCCTTCGCGAATGCGTCTTGCTTTCTTTTCTAGAATTGCTTTTTCTGAAGTTTTTTCCTGGATGTGTTTTGCAGTCAAGCGCCGTCGTCGTCTTGTAACGACGTCCAAATTGTGAAAGATTCCGGAGTCACAAACTCCAAGGCCAAGGAGGTGGCCGAACGGTCTCCTTCTCCTCTAGTGGTGGCCTACTCCGGGCACAATTCTTTGAGTACCCCCCCATGCTGGGGAACACCAGATGGTTGCTTGGACGACTGCGCAGCAGTCATCTTCGAAGTACCTGGAGGATCACGTAAGTATTCTCTTTGCTGTTTTGGCAGTCGAATGTATAACTTGTGCTACCGCTGAACTTTTGTTTTGCTGTTTGATGCAGCTCATTGTAAAGGAAGCTGCTCGCCTGGCAGAGCAAGTTCTTGTCATGGGTCGACAACACGCTCTGCTGGACAATCGCCATCATTTTGTCGAAGGTTACTTTTGGCTTCGTCTTTGTTTCGTGAAATTTATAAATTCGATTGATGATACATCCTGTGCTTTGTAGTTGAGCACAATGAACTCCTGCACCGTGCTGCTTCCCTCGAGAAGGCGCTTGTTGCAGCGACGAAGCAGTCGCTGCTCTGGAAGAGTCGCGAAAGCGCGGAGAGGATTTTCATGCTTCTACTTCTGAGAGGGAGAAGTTGCTCGAAGAACAACTTTTCTCGATTGCCAGATGTAGATGTTGCGTTTGTTCCCGCTGGGCCGCCGCCTTCGCTAGAAGGTATGACCTAGAACATGGTTCCGCACTATCAAGCACTTGATCGGCCAACAGAGGACATTGTCGATTTCTTCTAGGAGTAGACGAACGTTCTTCTTTTGCAGCAGTAGCATGTTTTGTATCCTGCATATAATTGTATAAGTATTGTAAAGTTCGTATGAACATGTTGGATGTAATTAATAGTCCCTGATATGTGAAGAGCTTGCTAGCTTTTATATTTTGCGAGTGAATCGTACTCTATAGTTCCCTTTCGTTAGCCTAACTTGTGTTTATCTCAGCACCTTGCCAACCTATCAGGTGCGTTGCAACTACGTTGGTGTTTATTTATGGCCCACGATATCTCGAGCTCGTTGGGGAACCTCAAGAGGAAGTTATGATGGGCACAACATCAAGTTTTCCTTAGTTATGAAACCAAGGTTATCGAACTAGTAGGAGCAAGGAAACAGCTCCAAGGTGTTGTTGCCAACTTGGAATCCTGTACAACACAACCACAGAACTTTGCCCCCAACTTACAGTGAGGTTGTCAATCTCACCGGTTTTGCTGAAAACAAAGGATTAAACGTATTGTGTGGAAGAAAGTAATAGCTTGCAGAAAGTAAACAGTAAACAATTGTAGATTGAATGTAAAAGAAAGGACCGGGGTCCATACTTCACTAGTGGTGGTTCTCCTTAAGATATATGACATGTTGGGTGAACAAATTACAGCGGGGCAATTGACAAACATCGAGAAAGCATACAAGCATATACTAATCATCTTGACTCCTTTGAGATTTGATTGGGCATTACAACATTATACATAGACCGCCATCCAACTGCATCTATGACTAATAATCCACCTTCAGGTTATCATCCGAACCCCCACCAGTATTAAGTTACAAGCAACAGATAATTGCATTACGCATTGCGTGTATAGTAAACAATATGATTGTCCTATGAACAAAGGATTGTTGTTTTCTCCCTAGTAGCAACAACACATCTAGTACCTTAGAGATTTGTGTCACTTCCCCAGATTACTAGAGGCATGAACCCACTATCGAGCATAAATACTAACTCTTGGAGTTGCTAGCATCTACTTGGTCAAGATAGCTACTAACAACAGAAAGCATGCAAGATCACAAATAACAAAGACATGATAGAATCAATAATCAATCTGAAATAGCATCTCAATATCCATCGGATCCCCACAAACACAACATGTAGGATTACAAATAGATGATCTTGATCATGAACGGAGCTCACAAGATCTAAAAATGGTAGCATAAAGGTGAAGAACCAACCATCTAGCTACTACATGGACCCGTATTTCAAGGATGAACTACTCACGCATCACACCGGAGGCTTGCATGGTGATGAAGAAGACCTCCAGGGTGAAATCTCCCCTCCAGCAGTGTGTCGGGAAGAGCTTCAGATCCCTCCCGATCTAGGGATGGAGATGACGGCGGCTATAGACTCTTTCGTGGAATTTTGATTGGGTACTTAGGGTTTCTGTATCGGAGGCATCTTATAGTCTGAAGGGGAGGCCGAGGGGGTGCCCTGGGCAGCCACACCAGCCCCTAGCGTGGGCCAGGCCTGGCCGCATGGCCAGGTGGTGTGGCGGCCCTCTGGCCCTTCTCCGTCTCGTATTCTGGCTCCCAATCCCTCTCGGTGAAAAACCGACTTTGGCTTTTGTCCCATCCAATTCCGAGCATATTCATTTTCTGACTTTCCTGGAACCAAAAACAGCAGAAAACAGGGAGCTGGCACTGTGGCATCTTGTTAATAGGTTAGTCCAAGAAAGTGTATAAAATACTCCAAAGTTGGAACAAAACATAAGAAAGTATATAAAAACAAAGCATGGAACATCAAAAATTATAGATATGTTAGCAACGTATCAACATCCCCAAGCTTAACTCCTGCTCGTCCTCGAGTAGGTAAGTGATAAAAAGAAAGAATAATTTTTGAGGTGACTTGCACCATCATATACTTGATCAAAGTATTTGTAAAACATTGATAACTAGGATCATAGTACTTCATCATAGCATGAAAGATAAAGTTCTAGCAATAAGACATAGCAACTATGTTGCAACATGAAAAGGCACAAACAAAAGATTCATGAATAACATTGCTTTGCAAGACATTTCTTTGTTTCACATAAAGAAAACATAGCATAGTGGCATTCAGCTTGTCCCTCATAGAGTACCAAACATAAATGCATAGGACACCTTCAAAGTTCATAAGGCTGACTAGATACAAATAGTTTAAGAACAAGCAATATCAAAGTCATGCATCAATCAACAAGTCTTGGGACAATGCATATAAAACTAAGAATGGACACTATGCTCTTTCAATAAGTGCTTAAAGATAGAAGATGGAGACTCAACATAAAAATAAAAGAAAGGCCTTCATAGAAGGAAGTAGGGATTCAAGTCTCATAAAGAGCGTCCAAAAATTATGGTACTTATTAGCTTTCAGCTCTCATTGCCCCTATCATAAGCATCTTGAAGTGATTAAGGTTAAAGTGAACAAACTATGGTGTACATGCTTGAAGAAGTATAAGTTATAAATCTCATGTCCCTTGAATACGAGGGCCGCTCCTCATGCTACTCAAGTTTAGTCACTGGTAAGTTCTTGTCATTGTAAGTACATGTGTATCATAGAGAACTGTGAACGGGGTACCCCTTGCCCGATGATATGGAAGAATCCCCATATCAAAATGACAAGGCAAGCAGACAACGAGCATCTCAGCAATCTTCTTATTTACCATGGGAATATGGTGCTTTTTTCTCTCTTTCCTCTTTTCATAATCTCTTTTTTCTCTTTTTCTCTTTTTTCTCAATATAGGACTCTTTTTTTATAAGAAGAATGCTTCATAGACAGCTCATTATGGTTACGCTGCAGGTTTCCACCATGTCAGCATGGATTAGACCAGCGGCCCATGCGTTTCTCTAACACATATACATAACTCCATGGACTTACAAGCTCCCCTTTCATTTCACACCGACGACATCCATAGACAAAAGAGCATGATATCAACTAGGTACAAAGTACCCGTGCAATGTTGAAAGCGTTCCCCGTGACAGCATGGTTCTACTAATCCCCAACAAATAAGTGCAAGCATATACAACATAGACGACACAATGGTTCAAGTTTATTAAGGTCAAGAAAAGTAAATTGTGCCATCAAGTTCGTGAGAGCTTTAGTCACTAGTTTTATCATAACAAGTTTAATTTGGAAGGTAAACAAAAACATGAATATACTTGGAATAGCATATGCTAGTAGGTAGGTATGGTGGACTCTTTAGAATAACTTGGTTTAGGGAGTTGGATGCATGAGTGGAACTCATACTTGGTTGCAGAGGCTAGCAAAAGACTGGGAGCGACAAACTAAAAAAGAATAATGGCCATAATCATGCTAAGCGACAAAACATCATTGATCAAAGCATAAAGTGATACTACAAGTTGAAAACTAAAGGATCATAAAGGCTATGGTGACTTTGGATAGTCATAACATGGTGTGAGCATGCGCCAAGTCAACCCAAATAAAGCATCAAAGGAGAATACCACAAGACTATGCTTTAATATGCTAAAACAACGCATGATTCATCCAAGGCACATTAAGCAATCTCAATTGTTTATAACAAGTCATGCTACAACAAAGAATACTAAGCATAAATCCAAAACAATATCAAGCATGGCATGACAAAGCATAGGCCACTGTCAAAAACAAGCTCTCTTCAACACTTAAGCATGAACTTTCCTACTCTTTTCCAAACCAAACTATTTGAAAACCAATGTATGAAAGAGGGGGTCCAACCAATTTATTCAGCAAACTAAGCAAACCAAGCAAACGAAAACCAAAACGAAATGAAAAAGAAGACGCTCCAAGCACAACATAACTGTGCATGAAACAATAAAAATGAAGCGTTTGGAAGAAACCTGGGATTTTTATTGATGAAGAGGGGGATGCCTTGGGCATCCCCAAGCTTTGACCCTTGTACTTCTTGGATATTTCTTGGGGTGACACGTGTGGCATCCCCAAGCTTGATCTTTAGTCCATGTTTCATCTCATTACTCATTCCTTCCATACACCTAAATTTTTGCCTTCATACAAAACTTCACAAAATCTTTATTTGCAACATTAGTGCACTCAAGATAATAAGTCTTTAGGTTCAGTTCCAACACCAATAAAACTTCCATTAAAACACAAGATACTGTAGCACTTCCCTCAAAAATCTCAATTCCCCAAAAGAACTCAAAAAGGAACCAACAAGAAGCAAATGAAGAAAATGGCAGAAATCTGTCAAAACAGACCAGCAGGTAAAGGCGAATTTTTTCGAAGACATTCTGTTGCTCCAATCAAAAAGTGTTGAACTAAAGAAAGTTTGATTGTAGATTGAATGTAAAAGAAAGGACCGGGTCCATAGTTCACTACAGGTGGCTCTCCTTAAGATAGATAACATGCTGGGTGAACAAATTACAACGGGGCAATTGACAAACATCGAGAAAGCATACAAGCATATACTAATCATCTTGACTCCTTTGAGACTTGATTGGGCATTACAACATTATACATAGACCGCCATCCAACTGCATCTATGACTAATAATCCACCTTCAGGTTATCATCCGAACCCCCTCCAGTATTAAGTTGCAAGCAACGGATAATTGCATTACGAATTGCGTGTAATATAAACAATACGATTGTTCTATGAACAAAGGATTGTTGTTTTCTCCCTAGTAGCAACAACACATCTAGTACCTTAGAGATTTCTGTCACTTCCCCAGATTACTAGAGGCATGAACCCAGTATCGAGCATAAATACTAACTCTTGGAGTTGCTAGCATCTACTTGGCTAAGATAGCTACTAACAACAGAAAGCATGCAAGATCACAAATAACAAAGACATGATAGAATCAATAATCAATCTGAAATAGCATCTCAATATCCATCGGATCCCCACAAACACAACATGTAGGATTACAAATAGATGATCTTGATCATGAACGGAGCTCACAAGATCTAAAAATGGTAGCATAAAGGTGAAGAACCAACCATCTAGCTACTACATGGACCCGTATTTCAAGGATGAACTACTCACGCATCACACCGGAGGCTTGCATGATGATGAAGAAGGCCTCCAGGGTGAATTCCCCTTTCCGGCAGGGTGCCGGGAAGAGCTTCAGATCCCTCCCGATCTAGGGATAGAGACGACGGCGGCTACAGACTCTTTCGTGGATTTTTGATCGGGTCCTTAGGGTTTCCGTATCAGAGGCAATATATAGGCGAAAGGAGAGGCCGAGGGGGTGCCTGGGCTGGCCACAGCACCCCCTGGCGCGGGCCAAGCCTGGCCACGCGGCCAGGTGGTGTAACATCCCATAACTCTAATCTAAGGTTATTAAGATCCAAATCATCAAAATTAGAGTTAACAAAAACTTTTCCAATTAAAAATATTAAAGCATTCATATGTGTGTGCATTGAAATAGGAGTTGTTTTGAATTGCCATGATTAAGTGATCCTTTGCTTGTAAAATGATTCTTAGGTGAAATAAACATCATCTAGATCATTCCCAAACAAATCCCAAAGAAAAACAAATCAAAATGAATAAAAGAAAGAAATGGTCATTTGTGCCATTTTAACTACCATACCTACTTTGGCTATTCCTAGGACTCAATTCTTAACAAAAACAAATATGGATCTTTGCAACCCTTGCTAGTACATGTAGTAGTGTACCAAGGCCCACTTTGTGATCTACCAAAAACTTGCAAACACTAATTTTAAATGGCATTTGAAAATTGAATGTAGTTCATATGACAAGATCCCACTTATTCAAAAACCACTCAAATGAGCTCCATTTTCAAATCCCAAGCAATCACAGAAGCTTAAGCATGTGCCTAGCAACTCCACCAAAAATCATCTAAAAATTCAAAACTTGAATTTTTGCGGCCATTTGATCAAACACCTTGCAGACAGAAATAAAATGGCCTAACTATAACTGTTTCTAATCAAGTATTTGTCCCCCATTGCACCCTATCTACTCCCCTCTGTCCCCCCTGAGTCCAACCAAGAACCCACCGGCCTACCCCTAAGCCCCAGCAGCAACGGAGCACCGCCCCTTTTTGGTCGCCGCCGACCGATCATGGACAGAACGCCACAGCCGCCGCCAGCATCGCCCACCGTGTCTAGGAGATCGCCTGTGGTCCACCTCCACCGCCCAACCAGCCCTAGCCCAAGGACAGCGTCAGGAACCGCCGCGCCCGGAGCCTGTCCGCCATGCTGACGCCGCCCACAGAGCACGCATGGTCCCCGCTCAGCCAGACCCCGCCTCGCTCCAGCCGCCCGCGTACACGATCACCACCGTCCTAGGAAGCTAACGGACATGCCCATTCCCCCGACCATGCCTCGTTGTCACCAGCCGCCGTGAAACTCGCCGTTGGCAGAGACATAGTGCGCGCCACGCCACTCACCTCCCCCGACCGCAAACCACTGCACACGCACCGCCGTGACACTTGCCAGGGCACCGCCCACCGCCCACACCTCTAGCTCGTTGTGTCATCGTCACCGGCGAGCATCGCCCATGCTCCTCTACCGCTTCACCGAGCCTATAAATAGAGGCCTCCCCAGCACCGTTTCCTCGCACCACTCTCATCCCCTCCCTCTCACAGCACTCCCAGAGCCCCACTGGAGCAAGCCGCCATCCGCAGTGCCGGAATTTTTCCGGAGTCTGCCGCGGAGGAAGGAGAAGGGCGCTGTTGATCAAGGCCACCTCTCGAGACGCCGTCGGTACCAGGAGAACCGCCATCCTCGACCAGTTCATTTGCCTACCTCGCCGACCCTCGCCGGAGCCCCGGTAAGCCGCCACAGACCCCCACCGAGCCAATAGGGTTCCACCTCGCCGGCAACCTGTCTGTCGTCGACGACAAGCCACAGCCGTAGATCTCACTTTTAATCGCACGGTCCATGTTGCCCCGTACCGCTTCGCGTTTAAAGAGATGCTGACATGTGGACCCCCCCTGTCAGCTATCTCTGCGCCGTAGAGTGCCGCTGGGCCGGCCCATTAGCTTTCCCGCGCGACCCATTTAATTTAAACTTAGATTTTTCTATTTAGTTTTGAACTTAGTTCTGTCCCCTAGTTTGAAAATCATTTCAGAGAGATTTACAAATCCAAATGGAGTGATTCCAATTGTGTTGGAAAGATTCTGAAAAGATCTATCCAAGCCCCTTGGATTTGATTCATTTAGAGTTAGAGATTTCTCCTAGTAAAAATAACAAGACAGAAGCATTTGCACACTCAAACATTTTTCTAAAATCAACCATGATAACTTTTGAGTTGATTCCAACTCTCAAAAATCACATTTAACCATACCTATATGAATATGTAATAATATTAAGGTTTGCCTGTAGTGACTTTGGACTAGTACCAAAATAATGCTATATAGGCATTTCTAGTCACTTTAAATCACTAAATATTAAACTTAACCTTATTAAAATGTGATCCAACCTTTAAATCACATTCCCATATGTTATAATATGTGGTGATGACATGTGTCCACATGATCCCATATTTTAAGTGGTGAATATTATATCTTAGTTATTTTCAATGAGTAGAAATTACTTTTCTTAAATAAAAAAATAAAACTAGTTAATTAAACCTTGTGATGCTTGTGATGATAATAGGTCATCAAATGTTTTCCTTAGTATGCTAAGTAGACTAGTTAAGTATTGTTTGGTGATTGTGTACTCCGTATGTATTTATAGACGATAGTATCGATCTGTAGCATCCCAATTGTCTAACAATTGCAATGCTACATGGCCTAGTAATATAATTGCTACTTCCTACATATAATTGTTGCATCATAATTATATCATGCTCATGTCATCATGCCACATTGCATTTGAGCATCATATAAAACCCTTCTTCTTTTGGTTCTTATCTCATATGCATTATTAATTGTATTTGCCTCTTGATATATTGTATTTGGTTCTTGATAAGTGCTTGATGCCCAAGTTGAGTTGGGGGCATATCTTTTAGTAACTCCACCACCTTTCTTGTCACCACCCTATAATCCCACCATCCAACTATATGTGAGCTTTGCATTTCATTTGGTTTTACCTCTAGCTCATGTGGGTTGGGATGGATCCACTTCTAATTCCACATGCATATATGCATCATGTTGTTTTCACATTATTGATATGTGGGGACACCTTTGCATGCTTTGTGAGTGGAACCCTTTTCAAGCTTCCATAAGGATTATTTTGAATGTATGCTCATGTTGGGATATTTTTTAGGCTATTATTCATCTAGTGGAACATACACACTAGCATGTCTAAATTATATTCAAATATGAGCATATGCCATCTACTCCATCCACCTTATTTCTTTTGGCTTGGCCTTATTCCATATTGTGGGATGCATGTGAATAAATGCCATGGGGCTTTATCTTTGTTTTCACAAGATTAAACATGGCATCTATTGATTATGCATGGGCCATGCAAGATCACCACCATCCTTTTCTCCTTTGGTTTTTCTTTGATTTTTGAGTGGAGCATGGATCTTTGGGGATCATGTCAAGTAAGATCTATTGTTTTTCTCTTACTCAACCCTCACCATCTTGTTTTTCCTCTCCTTGCCATGTGCATCACAAACCTCACCCCTCCCTCTTACTTGATCTTGTTTTGATCATATCAAACCCTACCCTCTCCTTACCATGCCCCCCATTCTTGCATGCTCTTATGGGATCATATCCAACCCTAGCTCTACCCCTTGATAACCATACCACCTCATGTCACCCTCATGTTTTGGCTCATGAGAAAAAAAAACCCTACCCCTACCCTCTCTCCCTAATCCCTATCTCAAACCCTAACCCCACCACCTTACCTCACCATGCCAAGGCACCACCCCTAGCCCTAGTCTACCCCTGGCTTGACCTAACCCATGCCATCTACCCCTCTAAACCCTAACCTAACCCGAGCCCAACCCTAGCAACAAGCCACCCCGAGCCTCCCTCTCATTTTCTCTCTCTCGCTCGCTGCACACCGACCCCACACCCGAGCCAGCCCTCTTTGACCTCGTCGTGGCCCCACCTGCAACCCCTGTCCCCTGCTCGAGCCGTGCCTAGCACGTCAGCAGCCGGGAGAGGAGAAAAGGTGGCCGAGCCACCTTTTTCCCTACCGTGCCCCCATGTGCGGCCTCTCTCCTCTCCCTCGTTCTTATCTAACCCCCCTCCTTCTCCCTGCCGTGCCCCAGACCTTTCCTCGGCCTCTGCGCCGCAGCTTCCCCTTCTCCCCTGTCACATCTCCTCCGTCGCCGTCCACCGTCGGCATCTCCTCTTCCACCACCATACAATAGGCGGGCATGGCGTCGAGGCTGTCGTGGAAGCTCAGCGAGGCTCTAGCACCGTCCCTGTGCAGAGGAGCGAGGAGGAGGACGCCCTGTGCCGCCGATCGCCGACGCGGCCGAGAAAACCCTAGCTCCGCTGGCCATCTGCATCTCCGGCGATCCGCCGCTCCCTGGCCCGATCCAACCCCTCCGGCAGCCCCGTGGTGAGCTCCCTAACCTCCTAAACATCCCCGCAGTCGTCGTCGCATCCTGGACATGCTGGCCGTTTCGTCGAGCGGCCTCTGTGCGCCGGCGGGTGCATGCTTTTCCTTGCCGTGGCGTCGCGAGAGCCTCATCTAGCCACGTCTCCCTTTCCTTCCAACCACTACCAGCCAGCTGTAGTGGCTTGCGCCCTCCACGCGCGCACCCCAGGTCGTTGGTTCGATCCCCCGCGCCGCGCGTTGTCGCCGACGTTTCCATCAGTTTCGATAGAGAAGAAACACACTAGATGTTGGCAATCTTGCAAATACCCCCCAAACCTTTTTTCCTCAACCCGCAATCCACCAGAACCCACCTGTCAGCGTCTCTGGGCGTTTTACAAAAAGGGACCTGGATTCCAAATCCTCAACCCGCGCTCCATGTCCGCGCCACGTGGCTGCGCCCGGTTCGCGAGCCCGCGCGTGGCCCCGCACACCACCGACCCTACCTGTCAACTGCACGGGCTGGATAACGCCGCGGTAAGAAAAGTTTTGCCGCGCAGTTTTTCGCCAGCTCAGCTCGGTCCCACCTGTCTGTGACTCGGCTTAAGTTTCTCTGGGTACAAAAAGTTTATTCGTTTTTCTGTTTAATAAAAACAATTTCAGAAAATGTTTAATATGATTTTAAATCCAGAGATTAATAAATTTTAAATGGTAATTCCAAATTTGACAAATAATATATGTTTTTGAATCAGAAAAATGTGAGGAATTAAAATATGCCATTCAAAATAATGTTTGACCATTTTAAATTTTCGAGATAATTAAATTGCAATAAAAATGCCTTTTCTTAATTAATTAATAACTTTAAATCCACAACTCCAAATTTGACAAATAATATGTCTAAATCGATCAGCGCGACGAGCCCGTTCTAACTATGCATTCCATGTTCTAAATTGCACCATGCATCATATAAATATTAAGTGGACAGCAAGTGTTATTGGAGCAAAACATGACTAAAACCTAATAAAATGCTTTATTCTTGTACCCCACACCTCACCCATGGCATGCTACATTATTGCCATGTAAATTGTGCACCATTCATCATGGCATGCTTGTTTGCTTGTCGCATTTTATTCATATGCTTGTGCACTTTATTTATGTTGGCCCTTGTTTGTTTGGTTCTTCTTCGAATAGACGCCGAGCAGGGGAAATATCAGGAATCCCAGGAGTACTACCCAGATCCGTCTCTCGCTTCAATTGAGCTGCCAGGAAAGAACTATCACATGCTTGCATACATATAGTACCTATTGCCTCTATCTTATTCTTGCATCATTGAGTCGCGATTGCATTAAATGGAATCCCAAGTACTACATAGCCTTTACTTTTTAAACCCCACCGAAGCTTGTTCCTCCATCCCATGAGCCATTACTACAGGAGTTGTTTGAGCCATGCGAGTTGTAGAAAAGCATGTGTAGGGTATGTGAGTGTCTGATGGATAACGAGGTACCTAAACAACTTAACCTGAGTAGTAATGGGATAACTAATGAAAGAGGCACCGATGGGCAATATCTGTTATTTGGTTTTTCCTGCTCACTTATGTCCCGTAGGACCCCGAGTAGTTGATTCCTGTTCCTTGACTATTCGCACTATCCACATCCGGGAGGCCGTGGACCCCCCTGAGCTAGAGCTTGATTAATTTCTATTTCTTGGGGCCACAAAGCAGTTTGGGGCTTTGTTACTATCCTGTACTTATGCCATGCTTTAATGTTTTATTTAAGATTGTGCGAGGAGCACCTGTACTGTTTAGGATTGCGGAGTGTTTTCACGGTATCGACAAGCCCGGTCACACTTTAGGGTTCCCAATCGTTTACAGCCATTGGCGCAAACCTTGGGTCCTTCTCGGAGCCGGCCAACTTCGTTGCGGGTAGCTTAATGGGGTGGCCCCCTGAAATATTTCTGAATCCTGTGATCACTTTGTCGTGCATGCCTCGTTGGTTTTGATTTGGTCTTTCCAAGGTTGATCGAGTGTGTGTTGCTATTTGTGCACCCCTGCAGGGTAAATCTTTCTGAAAGCCGTGTCCGCGGTTATGGATGACTTGGAGCACAGTTTCTCGATGATAGACAAGTATAACTAAAGTACCGCTTTTAATCTGACTAAATACCTGGATAGTAAATAGTGCAGTACTCATGGAATGGTTAATAAAACTGCCAACGGATGGGTTGTTTGTCCGCTTTCTTGTTGATAAGCGAGAAGGAGGATGGATATGTTACTTTACACTATTATAACTGCTGTTTCTAATTAATGGACATCCGTCTATCATTGGTTAGGCGGATGGTTAGCGAGTATCTATAGACTTGATAGTTATTATCTTTTGCTGCAATTGCGTCACCCCAGGTATATGTCCCCTTTAGAGGCATAAAGACTTGTTGAGTAGCCCTAGGGTCTCACACGATAAATTGTTCGATTCAGATGAACAGGTGTATTCGCAAGATGGATACTGGGTGGAGGAGACATATGATGTTGGCAACGATCACTCGGTGTAGAGATTCCGAGGATGGGGATCTGCGAGATCTGTGGGCGGGATGTGTTTATTTATGTGGCATCTTATGCCGATTTGCTTCTTATCCGTACTCGGATCTTGTTTTCGCTTCCGCCTGATACTCTGATGGTTGATGTATGAGGAGCTATCCTAAACTATTACCTCTATCTAGGATATTTGGATCTTGCCATATGGCGTTGCAATATTTCTATTTCTTTTATATGGAATGGCTCTGAGAACTGTTGTATGGTAGCTTGCATACATACTCACTTGTGTATGTATTTGATCTCTTCGCCTGTTCCCTACGCCGCTCGCTCTTATCCCGATGTATTGGAAGTGGTTAGGACGGCCGACGGGTCTACACGTGGGTGGCCCCTGGGCCCCCGCTGTACTATTTTAACCACTTCCGGTTCATCCAGGCTTGAACTTAGAGCGTAGGGTCCGTGGTTGTTACACGACCAAGCCTTCGAGGAGGAGGAGGAGTGCTATCAGGAGGAGTGCTATCAAGAGGAGGAAGAAAACTTCAACCACTGCACCAACCAAGGCAAGCCTAGCACTTCAAGTAAACTGAGCAAGCAAACACTTGCAAGTATAATGCTTAGAAAGCTTGAATTAAGCTAGATGATTTGAGCAAAGATGCTTTAGGCATGCTTTGGTTGCACCACTTGGACTAGTACCTACTCCAAGTTTATTTTCCAGCTTTTACTTTCTCTACTATACTAAGTCCTTTACTTGTTTTGAAGGTAGCATAAAAAGTATAAAACTTGACTATATAGATAACCTTAGATGTCATTCTATGGCATGAGATTGATCCTATCTTTCCACCTTAGTGAACACTCTTAACTTAGTAGCTTAGAGCTAGATCAAAACTTGAGTCACTTTAGACGGGAACACTTGGTGAAAATGAGTTGTAAAAACCTTAGAATGATGAGTCATTCTATTGAGATGTTTTGACATGTCTTGAGAAACACAAATGGTTTATGATGATGGAAATGTTGAGGCATGAGCCTTAACCCTTTTTACAAAACTGATGGTTGGATTCGGATGCGATACCATTCCAAATTTACCGTACAACCACAATACCTGAATTGGGTTAGGCTTAGCCGGAAGTTTATATGCATTAGTGTTAGTTCCCTCACGGGAGAGGTTTGAGCTGAGGCTACCTCTCAATGTTGTCCACCTATGTAGTGCCCAAGATGACAGATGGTCATGGTTGAGAGGGCATGCTCATAGGAGAGGTGCTTATACTAGGGTGTGTAAAGGAAAGGTTATGTTTGATTATCTGCATACTAATTATGATGATTCATGGTTATCCCTGACAGATGTATCGAATCTTGTGGTGAAAGTGTACCACCTTTGCAGAGTGTCAAACTATTCGAATAGCCGCATCCGTGGTTATGGACAGTTGGAGTGGCCATACTGTTTCGTTGTCAGATGTTTTCAAAATGACTTATGAGATGACTGATGAATCTTGACTTGACCACAACAGGGTTGTGATTATGACACTAGCTTCCCAACTTAAGTGATTCTAGAACTTTATTTTATCTTTCTTTGTTTCTGAACTTAGCTTAGGTTTCAAACTTAACTTTACAGTTAAACTTAGAGTTAGCACTTTACATTAGACCTATACTACTTGTTAGTGGTAGTTTGCGAGTACTTAAAGGGTACTCATGGCTTTTATCCCTGGCTATTCCTATGGCCAGACTATGAAGGAGACTACCAAGATGACGGCCAACAGGACGGCTATGATAACTAGGACTATCTGCCTTCATCAGCATTGGCTGTGCCCCTGAAGATGGACCCCACCTCTACGCTTATCTTCTATTCCGCTACTTGTTGTATTAAGACTGGATCATGAGATCCTTATTTGTGTAAGACCTTATTTATGGTTTGTAATGGATGACTATGATATCCAATCTGTTATGTCTCGCAAAAATGGTAACCCTGGGATTGCGATGAATGACATAACAGGCATCTAGGATTAAAAATCCGGGTGTTGACAGGTGGTATGGCCGCCCTCTGGCCCTTCTCCGTCTTGTATTCTGGCTCCATGTGTCCCCTGGTAAAATAATAACTTTGGCTTTTGTCCCGTCCAATTCCGAGAATATTCATTTTCTGAATTTCCTAGAACCAAAAACAGCAGAAAACATGCAGCTGGCACTTTGGCTCTTGTTAATAGGTTAGTCCAAGAAATCATATGAAAAGTACCCCAAAGTTTGGACAAAACATAAGAGAGTAGATAAACCCAAGCATGGAGCATCAAAAATTATAGATATATTTGCAATGTATTAGGGAGTACGTCCATTCCGTAAAAGAAGGCCTATACTCTTTTTAAAGTCAAACAATGATGACGTTTACCAAGATCACAGAAAAATATATTAAGGGTTAATTTGTGGCATTTGCGTCTATGAAAATATATGCCCCAATGTATCGAATGACGTTGGTTTGGCATGGTAGATGTTCCTGGTATGTTCTACAAACTTGGTCCAATATTGCATTGATTGACTTGCGAAAAATTTATACGCCTTATTCACTTTGGATTGGATGTAGTATTACATGGCATGTTTTAAGGCACTTAACATGGTTATCTGCATGACCTGCTCTATAAATTCAAGTTTCTCAATTATAATTTCTGTAGCAGAAGTATCTACCTTCTATTATGTAGTTCATGGCATTTAAGTCACTTCACAGATGGGTTAGTATTCCCTGCTCTATAAGTTCACGAGATATACCGTTGTAATGTCTATCTTGTTCATCCAAATGTTAGTACAGTAACTGCCTTCTCTATATATGGTGACAAATTTTATGGCACTTCTCATATTTTTTTGCAATCCTATTTCACAAGTTAAATCATTGTAATTTCTCTCTTGTTCGTGCTAAGGAGTGACTGTAACTGCATTCTATTTTGTCGCCATGGCAATCTTTATGTCATTTAAATGTTTGTTTATATTACGTCATTCCCTACTCTACGTGTTCACAAGAGATTATACTATAATGTCGATCTAGTTATTTGTAAACAACAACAACCACTATCTGATATTATTTCCTGTCACAGGGAACACGGAGAATCATAGTGAATCGCCCCTACAATCTTGTAAGTACCTATTGATTTCTATTGCTGAATGCAAATCTGTTTTATGTGAATGAGTGGTCTGAACCTATATGTAGATGAGCAACAATAAATTAGATGGATCGTCTATCCAAGTACTGGATGCGGTGGATGTCTTCAAAGAACGAACTGACAACATGATGTCCTCCAACGGGACTGCACAAAGAGAAATAGTAAGTCTCTTGTTTTTACTGAGATGTGCTTAGTGTCAGATGCTTGGTTGTACGAGGTACCACATGATTCGGGTAATGATTAGTACAAGGTTGACCTTAGACAAGACTAGACAAAAACCAAACATAAATCCCTCGATTTATAATTCAGTGTGCTCACTTGATTTTGGTGATGATCTATTCTTTCTATATTTAACTTGTGTTCATCTATCTATCTATCTATCTATCTATCCATCTGTTAACTAGACCTTGATTTGGTGGTGGTGATTTAAGTATATCCACTTTTATGCTATATTTTTTGCTATGTAACAAAGACCAATTGTAAATCTCTCGATTTATAATTCATTTTTCTCATACAATCATCGTGATGATCTATTGATTGCTATATTTGACTCATCATCATACCTATCTATCTATCTATCTATATATGCATCAACTAGACTATGATTATGTGGTGGTAATTTAAATATATCCACTTTTATACTAATTTGTAGTCTATTATTGTATTTTCTTGCTATATTTAAGAGTTTGTATGCACTCTGGAGGTAGTCACATTGTATAGTGTCGGCACCACATGAGTTGGCCAATGATTAGAACAAGATGACCTTTAACGGTACTGCACAAATACCAAACGTAAATCCCTTGATTTATAATTCAATTTTCTCACTCAATCATGGTGGAGATCTCTTTTTTCTATATTTGACTAATGATCTTCTATCTATATATATACGTTAACTAGACCATGATTAGGTGGTGGTGATTGAAGTATATCCACTTTTATGCTAATGTATATTCTATTATAATATTAGAGATCGCCACCATGATTGAGCTTATATGCACTCTAGAGGTAGTAACATAGTCTAGTGTTATATGTATGAGACTAGTATAAATTACTTGGTCTTGGTGGAGAGTAACTTGGACTAGTAAAAATGCATACAATACTAGTCCAAGTTACTCTGCAAACACTAAGGGGGCTCTAGATACATTAGTTTCACAAAAGCCATAGCATCTTATATTTTGAAACAGAGGGAGTTCTATCTAGACTACACATAGTGAGATTGTCATAGCTATTATCATCTAATATGATCCCCATTTACTATATATATGTACTATAACAATCTTAATATGATCTGGAAGTCTATAGGGCACCTGGTGTTTGATTGCTTAATTCATTACCTCAATATCTACTCTACATGATGCACATATAGATTCTATTGCCAATTTGATTCTTTAGTTTGCTCATGATTAAAGCAATGTAATGATTTTCTTAACTTAAACGGTAAGAGCACCACCATGTCAAGGCAGAAGCTGCGGGTTTAAGCCCCATCAGTCCTAAACTAGGGATGGAAATTTTTGTGAGAAATACAATGTTTCATTAATAATAAACAAGAGATTTTCATCTATACATGATCAGATGATCTTGCGAGTTTAATATTAGCCACCAGATGGTTCAATTGGTTATGGTTCCTATGAATTTTTAGTTGACTTGTGATTGCATCAATGCTATATTCTCACGTGGCTCCTAGACATACATTGTTTAAATACTTCATTGACCTTGCAAGGTGCACAATGTATCATTTGCTTGTTTGTCTACTGGATTTTCTTGCCTGGTTATATGTACAATGATACTGTTAGTGGTTGGAAATACAATAGCTATAGGCATTACAAAGAAGGTTTGTGCTACTTTTGGATGCATCCAACTACTATTTTGGCAGCAAATGACCCATCTCTTTGTTTCTCTTCTTTTTTATTTACTGGGCCGACAACCAAAATATTTGAATGATCTGGCTACTGAAAAGGAATGGTTGATATCTTGTTTGTCTGAAATGATTCTGATAGTCTATTTAAGACACCTGATCTATTGCTTGTTTTTCCAAGGTACTATCATAATTCCATGATGATTAAAGCAATGCCACCTATGGTTGGAGGCCACTTTTTTGGCTAGTTCATACTATAGCCATTATTAAACGCTATTTTTATATTTTTGGTTAATTCTTTGTTGTCCCGACCAGTTCTAAGCAGCTGAAAGAATCTCACGCACCTCTTTTTGTTATATTTTCTATGTTTTCGTTATGAAGTGATATGATTAGTTTATGAGGGAAAGAGTCATGTTGCTTGATTCCCTACATTCATTGCCACACTAGTTTAGTTAGTATGCATGAGACACACATGTTGATGTCTTGATTTGTTATATTAGGACAATGCCAATTTTAAAATTCTTTGACAACAAACATGGTGTTTTTTCGCCTTCTTTGCTGCTCTAAATTAATATGTCTTAGTTTCAGCATGCAAATAACCTGTAGTGTTTGTTCTAGAGTGGCTATGATACTGGCACATGTACACATCGATCCAGGACATCGACAGTTCCTGTTATTCCAGAAAGAGATGTACGAGGCACATCATTGATTGTTCCCGGCAAATGATAAATTAGAATTATTTACATATAAGATGGCCGCCAGTTAGCTGGTACGCTTTGCTAACTTGTTTTGTTTGTTTCAGGCTGCACATGAAGCTATGTGGGCAGAAGGGAGGAATCCTATGTTAAGTATTGAGCTCATTTCAGAAAGCATCAGTGATAGTGATTATTGCTTGCATCAGCCCACAGTTTCAGTTTTTCCAGTAGAAAGAGGTGTTACAGCTACACTCCAAACAATTGATTTAATTGAACAAGAAATAGAGGAAATATATGGAATAATCACGATTACACGTGAACAGATACAGGAACGGAAAGAACGACAAGATTTGATGGACCATCTACTTGATAATCTCTTCTGCAGCTGTCATGGTATGCCAGTTGTTACTTGTATGGGGATGTAAGCTCTGTAGCAGAAACCCTGTTCCAACCCATGTCTAGCGATGTCTCTATAATTCTTCATCTTGTTTTTGTTGAAATTCTGGTTTGTAATAAATTCTAGAAAATATCTGTTGATGTAATAGGCTGATCCTAGCGAGGCCATTAGCGGGCCAAAATATTAACAAACTGTTTAAAACCAGAATTGTGCCATAGTTATAGAATACACAATATGCTGGCTAGCAGATGGGCCCAAGAAACAGTAAAAGGCCATAAGTGGCAAGTCAGAATATTGGTGGGCCTCATAAGCGGCCAAGGCCCTGAAAACGTACAAGGCTGAACAACAACAGGCTAGAACAGTAAAAGGCCCAAACAGTAATGGGCCCGAAGATTAATATACCTGAAAAGTAAAAGACCTGAAATAGTAAAAGGCCTGAAATAGTAAGAGGCCTGAAATAGTAAAAGGCCTAAAAAAGTAAAAGGCCTGAATAGTAAAAAGCTCGCACAGTAGAAGGCTAGCAGAGCAAAACGGATAGAAGAGTAAAAAGGCCTGAACAGTAAATGGCCAGAATAGTAGAAGGCCATAAGAGCAAAAGGCTAAAATAGTGAATGGCTGAAACAGTGAAAGGCCAGAACAATGAAAGGCCAGAATAGTAAAGGATCCTAACATTGGTAATCCAGAAATGTAAAAGGCCATAACAGTAAATGGGTAGAACAGGAGCGGACCCCACAGGCCATAGGAACAGTAACAGGCTGCCTGTAGGAGTGCCTAACCTACTGGCGCAGGCACCTAATGGGCCGCATATTATTCTACAAAGTGGGTCTTCTTTAGTCCGAAATAGTAACGGGCCTGAAATCGTATGGGCCTTGGATGAATTCATTAATGGGCCACGTGAAACAGTACACAACGAAAGAGTAAAGGGTCGTAATCTTATTGGGCTCTACTCATGGGCCGACCCACTTAACAATTAGCAGGCCTTTTATGGGCCAGGATTTTGCCACGGTTTCTGTGACCGTTAACGGAGGTAACTGACTGTTAACGGTGGGTGCCACGTGGTTTTTTGCATGACATCAGCAGTCAACGTGGCTGGCGAACAAATCTACGACGGAACAAGTTTTCGTGGCTGAAGGATGCGATCCACCACTATCAGAAAAAAACCATGGTAGATTCTTTTGTGACGGGGCTTTTACCATGAAGGGCATCTGTCGTAGAAGACTTTTTATCCATGAAAAAATGGGCCTTCAACCACAAAAATCGGGCCTTCAAAAACAAGTTTATTACAACCAAATAAAGCCTTCACAAATTCAATGTGCGATGGACTGATATGTTGGTACCTTTGTGTAAACATCACGTTTCGTATGAAATAAGTCTCTTACATACCAGCTACATGCATCCAAAAAGTATTGTGGGTGATAAATATCATTAATATCCAGTTTTAGCATCATTCAATCTTTGTGTGTGAATGGGAGCAATGACATTCGGGTCCACTTATCAGTATTGTTACCAATGAGGTTAAATCGGTCATTACAGGACTAACTGGCCAAATTTGTACATATTAGGCCAAAAACTGTTAAAATGTGCAAAAATGACGTCCACCAAGTGTTTTGTGCAAAAGTGCGATGAAAAGATGGTGGATCGTGCAATGTCCTCTATCTAAAAAAAATCTTTTATACTACCATGGAGGGTAATACAAAGTATTGTACTATACTTACTACTAGCAAAATAGGTACCAGATGGAAGTTTGTAACCTAAAGGGTAACCACTAATTTAGTTGGTTCAAAGAAATGAACTAGTTTGTCAAAAAGTGATGATATGTAAAATGTAGTTCTTTTTTTGTAGGACGATACTACTAAATCAGATAGAGGGTTACCCACTCCCATTCTAACTCCTCCCCCACCATTCCCTCTCTTGCTATCACATTCCCACACACACCTCTCAACTCTCAGTCGTTAACCCAATCGTTGGTTCGATGAAACCAATGCCAAAACCTTTGTTTGTGGTTGAGTTGGGGTCCACATCAAGCTCTGCTTCGGAGCTATAGGTGACTTGTTCGATTCCGCTGGCCGCAGCGGCTTTTCTGAAGTGTCCTTCATCTTTTGCGTGTGTGCGGGTCTCGCCCAAGGTTAGGTGTCTGTCAGCCTTAGGGTATCGGCCGGCCACGCTGAAACCCTCATTGCCCGCCGAGCGGTCGTCCAAGCCTCCAGCGCCGCGTGTATTGGGACCGAATGCTCGTGCGGCGGTAGACACGTCCTTTTTGTCTACATGTTGGAATTTCATTCCCAATGTGCCAAATTTTAGAGTGTACGCGGTGAAACCCCTATTGGTGGCTCCCCCTTCATCTGCGATTGTCTGTGCTTCTTTAGTGTATGTGGCTGGTTCTTCATCAGTGGTGCCATGTTTATCTACTCAACCCATCGACCCCTGTGCAAGTTTGTGCCCCCCAACTGCAATGAGGTTAGATCTGGAGGATTGGGGCTTCAATCCAAATCCGACGTGCATCTAGTCAGATTTTTGCAATGTGTATTGAAGGTCCTTTGTTGAACTACTTAGTTATATGTCATATTATTGATAATTGTCTTTTGTGCTGTTCTTTATATGTCATATTCTTGATAATTTTCTTTTGTGTTGTTCTTCTTAGTTATGGAATATTCTGATGACGATGATGTAGGGTTCTGTTTTGGTACATAGATGATGCATTGTGATGTTTATGAATTTTCCATGATGTGTTGTGCTATTTTGGTATTTTTTATGATGCATTGTGTCTTGTCGCCTCACTACGTTGTTTCGTCCATTTTGATATGCGTTCTACTATTTAGGATTAAATGATATGCCTTCTAGTTGTTCTGAATAATTCAATGACCCATCAGTTTATGTAATTTTGATTATGCAGACATTGTTTATTAAATTTAATTCATGATACCTTGTGCTATTTTGGTATTTTTGATGATGCACTGCATATATGCTATTTTTTCTATCCAGATAATGAATTGTGATTTTTATCCATTCAGATTATGCATTGTGCTATTTAATCAATCTAATTAAATGTTATGCCGTCTTGTAGTTGTTCAGATAATTTTGAGGACCCATCAAGTTAGGTGATTCTGATGATGCATTGTGCTCTATAGGCAATTTAATTTACCTGATACCTTGTGTTGTTTAGGTAATTTTGATGGTGCAATGCCGCATTGTGATCTTTAGTCAATTTATACAATGCATTATCGTGTTTTGGTAATTCTAAAGGACTGACGCAATGGTAATTTTCATGTAGGACGACCCAGTTGTAATGCCAAAATTAGCCTACATTCTTGATCGGACTGCTCCAGCTCTAGGTGGCTATGAAGATGCTCTCCCCATCATACCAAGGGAGTTGAAGCTGCTGGGCAGGAGAGTGGAGGCCTTGGCAAGGGCAAGTGCTGCCAGGTCGATCTCTAGTTCTGCCAAACCAAGAAGATGCCCTAGGTGGGTCTGACACCATGCCACCACACATCGTCCTAGGCGCTTCTACATCTTTTTAGTCCAGCATGACTTGTATATGCTTATCATCTTGACTTACTTCAAGCCTTACGTGTAGGGACCCCCCTACCCGCAACTATTAGTGGTCCGAGCATGCAAGAATGCGACTGGGTTTTCCATGCCAACCACAACAAAGACTAGATCATCCTATACAAAGAGTGGTGAAACAACATTTCATGACCTCTAGTATTTTGTGTGTTAGATACACAATACCAAGGAATATTTAATTGTGTGTTTAGTGTGCATAAAAATATTACCACCCAATGCTGCTAAACTGAGTTTTGGGTGGTGGATTATCCACCCCTACCAAGGGCCATATTATCCGCCCAGCAAGTTTGCCAAAGCCCCCAAGGCGCGCCATGTAGGTTGGGGGGATTTGCCTCGGATTAAGTGGCCATGACTGGAGCTTTTGCCCAGGCCGGATAATCCGCCCTCCTCAGGGGGGCATATAATCCGCCCTCTCGGGAAGTTTGGCTAAGTCATCATGGCGTGTCATGCAGATGGGGGCGGAGATTTCCCTAGATTAATCAGCCAGAGCCGGAGAAATTGCTCAGGCGGGATAATCCGCCCCTCCAGGGGGCGGATAAACCGGCCCATAGGATTTTGACAAAGGAAACCAAGGCGCATCACTCAGGTATGGGGCCAGACTTTTGTCCGGATTGTCCAAGATAGGGCCAGATGTTTGCCTAGGTCGGATAATCCGGCCCCCAAAGTGTCCAATGACAGCTTTTCGAATGGGGCTATAAATAGCCCATGAGATCCCCATTTCAGATCTCTTGGATCGTGTGAAAAAGCTCTGCGTAGTTCATATCGATTCAAGCGCAGTCTCCATCAACCACTCAAAGGCTCCGGGCTTTGGGGAATCGAAGGAGGAGACTTTAATCTACATCGGCATCCATCAAGATCTTCACTTCCCCTCCATTCACTTGGATGATTTGTGATCTAGTGTTTCTTGCAATTCCCTAGATCTCAATTTCGGTTACTGATTAACTTGTTCTTGTGGCAGCTTGTTGTCATCACGGGAGCCTCCAATTCAGCTAAGGATGTGTGCCCTGGTAGAGTTGTAAAGGCACCGGTTCCCGCCTAGAAGGGTACCATATAGTGGAAGGTGGATCAGGCCTTTGGTGGAGAGATCCATCAGAGAACAGGGTGAGGCCTATTGTGGCGTGGTGGTCTTAGTACCGCCCACCCCTCCAACGCAGACGTACTTCCCTTAACAAGGAAGGAACTGTGGTAAAACAAATCTTGTGTTTCTGCATGCTTCACTACGGTTACCTCGTTCCACTCTCTCCACCTTTACTTGCTTAGTAGTTAGGTTTACATATAGAGAAATTTCTCGTAGTTGCATATCTAGAGAATTTACCTTTGTGTTAAGCCTAAAATTGAAAAAGAACTAAAAATTTGGTGTGGCACCTATTCACCCCCTCTAGGTGCCCATACGATCCATTTCAATTGGTATTAGAGCATCGGCTCTTTATTCAGGATTTACAGCCTAAGAGAGTATGTGTACTAAGGGAGATAGTAGAGGCCGTGGACAAGGTCACCATGGACGATCTCAAGTCGTTGGAAACAACCTTGGTGAAAACCATGGAGACCTAAATGCAAGAGATGCATGAAATGATAGCGCGTCTCTCACCACCCACGGTTATTCCTCCATCTACCACGGAGGCTTCAACTCCTATTTCTAAGAGCAAAGCCAAGGCTAACTCCGAAGAAAAGGAGTTTGAAGGTGAAGATAAACATAATGGCTCCTCCTCCAAAAAGGGAAGTGGTAAGGAGGAATATAGTGAGGTCTCTCACTTATATTCACCTGATCCACCAATCCCTCACCCTCATATAAACAATAGGGGTGATTCATGCGACCACTAGAAAACTTCCTGACAGCTGTTGTAGGAGCTTCTCACTGCACCTTAATGGTTGAGACTCTAAGTGGAGAGTGATGTAGTAAATGGAAGTATTCCCCACGAGGGAAACTCGAGGGTTTAAATATCGAACTCTCGGGGAGCTGTGTGTAAGAGAATGCTCATCTTTGTTCTTCATCAAGCAACCCACAAAACAGTTGAAGATGTTTTTGTGCCCTCAGTCTCACCAAGTGGTTGTCAAGCACAAGGTGTATGTAAGAAAAACTAAAATAAAATTCAATAAAAGTAAAATGCAATGCAATAGTAAAGTAAATTTGCAATCTTGGTAAATGCAATGGAATATAATGTTTTTGGGTTTTGGTTGGTGTTTGCAAGTATGAGAAATGTTTTTATATTTTCGGATTTAATTAGTATTGAAAATAAAAATTGATGTAGATGTGTTCGATAGTGTTTTCTTATGGTTTAAATGGAACGGGGTTCATGGTTTGGCTTATGCACTCTCTCTTTGAGTTTGGTTGGACACGGGATACTCTAGTTGACATAATATTGGTGCAACATGTTAAATTATGGATAGCAATTCATATGGGCATCACTTCCTAACTTAGATATGTTATTTTACTAACAACTCACTTATACTCTAATAGAAAGGTTGATCTCCAAGCAATCTAGTATTAAGAACAATTCAGAGTATAGCATTAAGCTCTATGACATGAAGTTAAAATAAGAACATACTTGATCCATTCTAAGCATGGTATTTCTTTATCCCTAGTGAGGCAAATAAGTAAGGTAAAAACCCAAGTGATTCACAAGTTTTACTGTCCTACCCGCAAGATCACCCCCGTTGCTCCAACTAATGCACACATTATCCCACACACGCTCCCATATACAAGTTTGATCAAAACAAGTAAACAAGAATGGGGTACATAATATGCATTTATTCATATACTTCCAACACTGAAGAATTGGAATCTCAAATATCAATTATATAAAGATCCACCACATAGGTAATACAAATATGACCGTAATAATGTTATGCAGCTCATACGGTTCTAATACAATCGAGATCATGAGAGAAAGAGATACAATAGCTACTACCACAAACCCATAGTCCAGGGGTGTACTACTCCCCTTTCATCATGGTGAAGGTGATGGAGTCGTTGGAGGAGGTGGAGATGACACCGTCAGCGCCCCGCTAGAGTTTTCTTCCTCCAATCTTGTACCTCCTGCCTCTCTGTTTCATGTTTCTATCTTCTGCAGCGCTCCGCTCCGAGAATCATCGGGAGACCTT
This sequence comes from Avena eriantha, assembly GCA_910589775.1. Classification (NCBI taxonomy): domain Eukaryota; kingdom Viridiplantae; phylum Streptophyta; class Magnoliopsida; order Poales; family Poaceae; genus Avena; species Avena eriantha. The sequence continues at coordinate 232,488,108 of OU342741.1, forward strand.
TTTTATACGTGGTTTTAGGTCAGAACTTTTACTTGGGAGAAAAAATCAATGACATCAGATACTCGAGGAGAAAACGAGCACACCACACACGTTAGGGGGGTTGCCGCGTGTGGTGGGCCCATTCCTCCCACGGACTTCTTCTTTCACTAATATTGGGCCCAATGTTCTTGGTTCTGATAAATACTGGGCCCCGTAAAGTTTCAGGTTAATTGGACATCATTTGGGTACCTGAAAGTCAAAAACATTGAAATAGGGGTTTTCTGCCTCGGTAGGGTTAATTCCAAAACAATATGGGAAGTGTGAATTATTCCCAAATATCATTATAAAACATGAATATACCCCATATATGATGCAAATATGCCGGAATATCAAGTAATAAAGTGCAAAGTTCATGGATGCATTTTACATGCATCAACATCACCAAACTTAACCTATACTCGTCATCGAGTATGAAGGTGATAAAACTAACATGGACTTTGTACTTTAATACTATTTTGGATATCAAGACTGATTACTATTGCTATGCAAAGTCGAACGATTCATTCTTCAAAGGAATAGCAATATGCAAGATAGATAATGAAGTTATATCACATATACCACGAAAGGATGATCAATAGAAATTCACAAAGTGTAACATAGAAGAAAGAGATATGGACCAAATGAATACAAAATGCAAAATTAAAAGTAAAGTAAAAACATTCTATAGTGGTCATACAGTTTTCTTCTCAATTCTGAATATAAAAGTGTACACTTTGGAAACATAGATAATAAGCAGAGATTAATAATGAATATGTTTCATATAGCTTCCAAACTCTTCCTATTATGATCATGTTTTAACTATGGTATCCATTAGCTTTGAGACCTCATTTCCCCTATCATAATCATCTTGAGTGGTTAAGGTTAGTGTGATGGCAAGTATGAGTTATATGCTTGACAAAGTATAAGTTGAATGACGCATGCCCCTTGAATACGAGTACCTACACCACATGCTACTCAACTTAGGACCCTAAGCAAGTTCTTGTCATTGTAAGCATACATGTATCATCGAGAATGCCAAACGGAGTACCGCTTTCCCCATGGTATGGGAGGTTTCTCATACCAAAATGACAAGACAAACACAATGGGCATCTTAGCAATTCTTTTTATTTACTATCGGCATAGCTTTCTATTTAAGATGTTTCATAGAATGCCCACTATGGGATGCTGTAAATTCCTACCATGAATGATGCATGGCTTGGGTTAGCGGCCCAGGCATTTCTCTCACACATATACAAATTCCACAAAGTTTCCAACTTTTTTCACAATGATAGGCATCCATAACAAAAAAAACATGATATCAACTAAATGTGAATAAGTGCAATGTTGAAAATGTTCCCCATGAAAGCATGGTTATGATAAATCCCAACTCATAATTTGTCGAGCACACAACTTTATAAAATAGTCACAATGGTTCAAGTTTATTATGTGCAAGAAATAAAAGTGTGCCATCAAGTTTGTGAGAGCTTTACTAACCAATTTTCTCATAGCAAAAATAATCGTAATCATCTTAATTTGGAAGCTAGATAAATTAATAAAACATGAGAAACATACTTGGAATATCAATTATGCCAATAGGTAGGTATGGTGGACACTCTGGAAAACTTTGTTCAAAGAAGTTGGATAACAAGTTTTAACTTGTTGGTTTTATTTTTGGGTTAGCAAGAGGGAGAAAGTTGACCGTCTACATGCATGCATAAGAGTCCATAGTTCTAATCAGTCCATGTCAAACAATGTAAACTAATTGCAAGCATCAAAACATGAATAAAATATAACTCTACACAATGCATTTGCAAATTGATACTCATTCAAAGCATATGAACCATGCAACTATGTGTAATCTTTTTAATATCAACTTCAACATCCCAATCCCAACTTTTTAATAGAATCCAACTTTAATTAAACCAAACCTCAAGTAGCTCTCCCGTAATATATATCAAAGTGGTGCTCTTACTCAAATGGAAATAAAACAAAATAAACTAAAACAAATAAAAGACGCTCCAAGTTTATGCGATAGTAATGTGTTGCTTGAAAAACAGAAAGTATACGCTTGCAAACCAAGAGTGTGGTTGGTCCAGTGGGGTGCCTTGGGCATCCCCAAGCTTATGGTTTTAACTATCCTTGGATTGCTCTTGGTGCAGCTCCTCTAATCCCTATGAAAAAACATCAACACAAAATTTACTCCCATCTCTTTTCTGTGGGGTGACATTAGTGGATACAAAAGACACATTGGTTGCTGCAAGAAATCCTTAAACAATTGTATATATGAACTGTCCAGTAGGTATATAATGTTGTATGCTTTCTCATGAACTCAAATAAATCAAAAAGATTCAACTTAAAAGCTCAAAGAATGCATAAAACAAAATGAGACAGAATCGGTCCAAAATTTTAGCAGCATCAAAAAGTAATTAATTACCCTACTTAGGCATGTCCTAAAATCACGAAATTACATGAGCGTACAGAGGATGAAAAGTTGTAACTACATTTCTAATATGAGCTCAATCGAAGTTACATAAAAAATATGAAAAATCATACGGTACAGAGACTCGTGCAAGAATTTGCAACTACATATACGTGTTCAACTTTTTCAATCCAAAATGGGTAAAACTTGGTACTTTATTAAAAACTACAAAACAAAAAAAAGAACTAAAGTCTCTTTCTACAACAAGAGGATACAAATAAAATCAAAACAAAAACATTCGGGTTGCCTCCCGCAAAGCGCTTTCTTTAAAGCCATATAGCTAGGTTTACTTACTTGAATTTCAAGAGGGGTGAATCTTGTGATGGAGATTGAATTTTGGAGTGTACCTCTTCCTTGTAAATTGTTCCATACACTTCTTATGTGGAAACTGAAGTTTTTCGTTACCTTCTTTTGAATCAATAATAGCACATGTAGTACGAAGGAAAGGTCTTCCCAAAATAACTAGACTAGAGGTTTTACTCACCATGTCCATGATAATAAAATCAATAGGAACGAAAGTCATGTGAAGCTCTACCATTACATTACTAACTTTGCCTAAAGCATATTTAATGGTATCATGAGCAAATAGTAAGTCCATGGAGTATTTTTCTATATTTTGCAACTCTAGCAATTCATATAGATCTTTAGATAAAACGGAAACACTAGAACCTAGATCAAGTATAGCATGGTGTGTTTCTTTTCCAATAGTAATTAATACCTTGGGGATCCATACATCCCCAAGATGAGGTGGTATTGTAGAATCTTGATTGTACCTAGAAATATTTTCTTTAAGCATATGGTTAGCTATATAAGAACCAAAACCCGCTTGGTGAGAATTTATGGAAGGATCAGTAGAATTTTTCTGTAGCACATTAATGAGTTCATGTATGCTGCACTTATCTAGATCAAGTAGTGGATCCTTAAACTCACTAAGCATCTTTACTTCTTCTACCTTTTTCTCATTCATAATCACGAGAGTTTCATTTTCCACTCTCTTTCTTTCATTAATAGCTTCCCAAGATCTATCTATTACATCTTGCACATAGTTTATAGTTTCCACATGTTTTTGAGCAATGATAATTTCTTTCAATGATGTTACTTCCCTAGTGAGCTGATCTACGCTCTCAAACAAAGCATCTTGTTTCTCACATTTAAATATAAATTCTTTGTTCAACTCTTTTTGGGTAGATATAAATGTTCTAATAGTGTTTTCCAAGTCATTAGAAACATTACCACTACTAGCATATTTGTTGGGAACAAAGGGTGACCTATTGTAAGAGTTGTAGTTATTATTACCATAGCTACCACTCCCGAAATTCCTAACAAAGTTCACATCCACATTTTCAGCATTATTACCAACTAAGTGTTGCAAATCAACATTCTCAATATTTTGTTTAGACATGAAAGCAAGAATGGCGTCCATTTTACTAGATAAAGTGTCTATCTCTTCTATGGAATTTACTTTCTTGGAAGGAATAGGTGTTCTTTTAGTATGCCACTGACTATAATTTTGCAATATACTTTCTAATATGGCTTTTACTTCTACAATAGTTTTACTCATAAAAGCACCTTCAATAGCAGAATCTAATATGTTTCTAGACATATAGTTCAAACCATTATAGAATGAATGCAAGATGGTCCATTCTTTGACTCCATGTGATGGAAAAGTCCTAAGAATTATCCTAATTATCTCCCAAGCCATAGCTACATGCTCATTTTCATTTTTCCTAAATGACAAGATGCTATTCCTATTTTCCAAAAATTTAACGGGAGGATAATATTTTTTTTATGAATGCTTCTTTTCAATCATCTCAAGAATTTATACTAGTGGTGGGTAGTGATAGTAACCATGCTTTACCTTTTTCTCTAAGTGAGAATGGAAACATTTTTTGTTTGAGGATATCATTTTCAACATTTTTAAATTTTTGCATGTCACATATTTCACTACCTCCAAATTGTTCCCTAGTTATCAAGTTTAGCAAACTAGGACTAACTTCAAAACTCTCCGTTGTAATCTCAGGCGTGGTAATGGTCTTAGCAAAAAATTGATCATTAGGTGTATTTGTGTAGTCACACAATTTAGTTCTTTCTCCCATTATGCAAGTAGTAAAGTGATACTAATTTTAATGTGTTTTATGTTTTTAGATGAAAACTGAAAGTAAAATAATACTAAAACTAACACTACTGAACTAATAACTAACAAATGAAATACAAAAACTAAAAATAAAAAGGCAAACCGAAATACAAAAGTAAGACAAAACTGAAAAATAAAAAGTAAATGCAAAACCGAATGTAAAAAGTAACTAAAAATGTAAAAACTAAAATGTAAAGATGAAAGTAAAGACAATAAAAAACAAAATAAAACTATTTTTAAGATCTAAAAGAAGATGATGGTAGTCACGTAGGTGCAACCTCCTGAAGCTTAGGTGTTTACACAAGTTGATGATGAAGTTGAACTTTCTTGTGAGCTATCCTTTTACTAGCTCCCCGGCAACGGCGCCATAAAACTTCCTTGATGCAAGCGCTAGAAAACTTCCTAATAGTTGCCGTAGGAGCTTCTCGCTGCACCTTAATGGTTGAGACTCTAAGTGGAGAGTGACGTACTAAACGGAAGTCTTCCCCAGGAGGGAAACTCGAGGGTTTAAATATCGAACTCTCAGGGAGCTGTGTGTAAGAGAATGATCATCTTTGTTCTTCATCAAGCAACCTACAAAATAGTTATAGATTGGTTTGTGCACTCAAGTGGTTGTCAAGCACAAGGTGTATGTAAGCAAAAATGAAATAAAATACAATAAAAGTAAAATGCAATGCAATAGTAAAGTAAATATGCAATGTTGTGTAAATGCAATGGAATATGATGTTTTTGGGTTTTGGTTGGTGTTTGCAAGTATGAGAAATGTTTTTATATTTTCGGATTTAATTATTACTGAAAATAAAAAGTGATGTAGATGTGTTGGATAGTGTTTTCTTATGGTTTAAAATGGAACGGGGTTCATGGTTTGGCTTATGCACTCTCTCTTTGAGTTTTGGTGGACACAGGATACTCTAGTTGACATAATATTGGTGCAACAAGTTAAATTATGGATAGAAATTCATATGGGCATCACTTCCTAACTTAGATATGTTATTTTACTAACAATTCACTTATACTCTAATAGAAAGGTTGATCTCCAAGCAATCTAGTATTAAGAACAATTCAGAGTATAGCATTAAGCTCTATGACATGAAGTTAAAATAAGAACATACTTGATCTAGTCTAAGCATGGTATTTCTTTATCCCTAGCGAGGTAACTAAGTAAGGTAAACACCCAAGTGATTCACAAGTTTTACTGTCCTACCCGCAAGATCACCCCCATTGCTCCAACTAATGCACACGTTCCCCCACACACGCTCCCATATACAAGTTTGATCAAAACAAGTAAACAAGAACAAGGTACATAATATGCATCTATTCATATACTTCCAATACTGAACAATTGCAATCTCAAATATCAACTATATAAAGATCCACCACATAGGTAATACAAATATGACCGTAATCATGTTATGCAGCTCATATGGTTCTAATACAATCGAGATCATGAGAGAGAGATACAATAGCTACTGCCACAAACCCATAGTCCAGGGGTAGACTACTCCCTCTTCATCATCGTGAAGGTGCTGGAGTCGTTGGAGGAGGTGGATATCACACCAGCAGCGCCCCGCCGAAGTTTTCCCCCTCCAATCTTCTGACTCCTGCCTCTCTATTTCGTGTTTCTATCTTCTGCGGTACTCCTCTCCGAGAATCATCGGGAGACCTTTTTTATATGTGGTTTTAGGTCAAAACCTTCGCCTGGGAGAAAGAATCGATGACATCTGAGACTCGAGGAGCAAACGAGCACACCACACGCGTCAGGGGGTGTCCGCCTGTGGTGGGCCCATTCCTCCCTTGGCTTTCTTCTTTCGTTGATCTTTGGACCAATGTTCTTGGTTCTCATAAATACTAGGTCCTGTGAAGTTTCAGGTCAATTGGACATCGTTTGGGTTCCTGAAAGTCAAAAACATTGAAATAGGGGTTTTCTGCCTCGAGAGGGTTAATTCCAAAACAATATGGGAATTGTGAATTATTCCCAAATATCATTATAAAACATGAATATACCCCATATATGATGCAAATATGCTGGAATATCAAGTAATAATGTGCAAAGTTCATGGATGCATTTTACATGCATCAGTGATCCACCCAAGCTTACTGCATCTTCCTTTAATCAATGGCAATTCTTGATGAAAGCTCATGTTTGTAGTTCGTCCATTGAGCTGTGGAGGATCATTGAAAGTGGTCTCCATGTTGGGTATCCCAACAACTTGACAAGAAGAGCAGTTGTTGATAGTCAACTCAATACAACCGCCCTACATATGATTCAACTCGGTGTGTGTCCCAACGACATGCCACACATTGAGCACTTCAACACCGCCAAGGAAGCTTGGGATGCCCTCACCGACTTATTAATTAGGGAATGAGAGCATGAGAATAAATATGTATGATGCTCTAAGTAATGAAGTAGAAGGGTTCTACATGTTGGATGGTGAGGACCACGAAGACATGTATAGAAGGCTCAAGGGAATTGCCACAATGTTTAGAAAGCACGGTGCCATACATGTTGATGATGCATGGATCAATAGGAAGTATGTGAGTGATCTAATGCCATTTGAGCCCATAGATTTGAAGAACTTACAAGGTAGACATAACTATCACCAAATGACTTCCAACAAGGTCATGCAAGAAATGACTGCATTCAAGGTTGCGGCAAAGAACGCCGAAGATGCTCATGCTCGAGCGATTGGAATGCAAAAAGGTGTGAATGTTGCGTTGAAGGCTAATGTCGTCGAGCAAGATGAAGAGGATAGAAGTCTTGACATAGTTTCCATGAGCTATCCCGAGGAGGTCAAACGTGCCCATGGTGAGTACATGGCCTTCTATGCAAGAAATTTTTGGAAGGATCCGGCCAAAGAAAAATGTGAACTTGAACGCAAGAGTGGGTTCAGTGGAAGGAAGTAAAATGGTCCAAAACTGAGGTCGTATTACAATTGTGGTGACCGTCTACAGTTTGTTGTTGAATGCCCCTATCAAAATAGAGAAGATCATGGGGGAAGACTAGTTCTCAAGGAGAAATCAAAGGCTCGTCGCAAGAAGCCGGTCAACAAGAATAGTGCTCCCTACAAGAAGCAACCAAAGATTGTGTTGGTATCTGAGGAGGAGTATTCATTCGCAAGTGAAGAAAAGATAGTGAAGATAGTTCAAGAGAGGTGGCTACCATAGACACTACATCTACACCAACCACTTCGCTTTGCAATTCTCCAAATGAGAATGTCTACAACTAGAACGTCACTTGCCTCATGGCAAGAGGTACCGAGGTATCACCTTCCATCACTTCTTTTCCTAAGACTACCATGAACACCGATATGGATGATGCCACTAGTCTTAAGGTTAAGGAAGAAGTTATTGGTTTGGGTTTTTTTTTGACTAACTTGCAAGGTGAATGCAAAATGCATTTCGAGGCTCTCATGGGTCAACTTGCTTACTTGAAAGAACTCCTTGAAGAAAAGGGCAGAATCGAAAGGGAGGATGCAATGGAAATAATATCCTTGAAAAATGCTCTAGAGGAAGAATAAGAGATTTGGGCCTCTTTTGAAGAGAGACTTGAATCCATTGTAGAGTCCAATTATGATCTCATGGCCAAACTGGTGAAGGAAAGGGATCATTCTATCACTAAGGTGAAGAAAATAAAAATGGAGAAGGTTGAATTTGGGGCTGCTCATGCTAGACTTTCCGAGAAGTATGAGTCACTTGACACTGCCCACAAGGCCTTGTAGAGTGAATACTCTATTCTTAATGAGTCTCCTGATCAACTCCACATGCGACTAACTAAGTATGATGTTCCAAGTACCTCTTCACCAATGTGCAATCATGAAGACATTCTTCAAGAAAATGCAAGGTTGAAAGTTGAGCTTGCCAAGTCATCTCAGCCCAAAGATAAGGAAATCTTTGATGAGATCTTGAGCAAGCAAAGGATGAACAATGGAAAGGAGGGACTTGGCTATGTTCCCAAGACCAAGAAGAAGAACAACAAGAAAAAGAAGGCCAAGAACTCTCAAGCAAAGACAAGAACCATTGAAAAGAATATCACGAAGGAGAAAACTGATTACGTTGGTTTTGCAGGGTCTAATAATCCTAATTATGAGTTATTTCATGATTATTATGGTGATTTTTATGCTAGTTATGTAGGGCCTTATGATAATTACATTGTTTGGTCTATTTGGGTTCCAAAGACCCTTGTCACTAACATTTGAGGACCCATTGAAAAATGGGTACCTAAAACCAAGAAGTAATTCTTGCAGGGCTATGCTTCCGGTGGGTCAAAATGGGTGCTTGATAGTGGATGCACAAGTTATATAATGTAACACCCTCGGATTGGCCCTATGCAAGTTTTAGCGATTCTCGCCAAACCCTCATAGAAATGATTCAAATATGCCCACCAGGCACTTGCGTGTGGGTGGAAAACGAATTAATATCATTACACAATAGTCCATGATGGGACCCACAGAACATATATATTCAACAACGACTCCATGAGTCAAGAATGCAGATATACAATACAAAGATCCAAATCACCTTGAAAACGATACAACATCCGAGTACAGATAATGTGCAAATGGGGCTTAGAGCCCTGAAGAATAACCAATGGCGTCCATAACCCTGCCTAGGCCAAGCCGATAGGGTAACACTTCTAACGACGTTGAACATACACCTGTTAAACAAAAGGGGTTCCAACAAAGGGCAAAGGAAAAAGGGAGCGGTTAGTACTAGGGCCAGTACATGGCAAGTCTAGAATTCGATGGCTCTCGCCTACATAGGTATATTTGACTGAAGCGGCAGCTAAGCATGCACTAAAAAACCTATCTAGACTCTATACAACAGGCGGCTATTAGAGAGGGATAAGAAAGACCTATCTGGAACCAACCTGATACTAACACCAAACATACCCATCCTGGTATTTCCCCCTTGAGACCAAACGAAGAATTCAAACCGAGGAACTTACACAGTTGGCAGTTTTATTTATTCCATTATAGCTGCAGCACTTACTAGTCAGATATAGATAGCATGAGTCATCCTGAGATCATAAGCAATGGGAAGTTTTAGTTAACCATTTCGTTGTAGTTGCAATATTTACTAGTCAGTTACAATTAGCATGAGACATCCCAAATCAAGTAGATGTTGGCACTTTTATTTACTCATTCCGTTATAATGAAACTGATTACTAGACATGTCAAAGTCAAATTTATAGCAGTACTTTAGTTATGGTTGTCTATGATCGAGATACTGTGCTCCAAGTCGTCCATAACCACGGACATGGTTTTCAGAAAGTTTTACCCTGCAAGGGTGCACAAATAGCAACACACACATGATCAACCTCAAGAAGAACCAAATAAAAAGCAACGAGGCCTCACGACAATGCATTCACAGGATTCATAAATTATTTCAGGGGGCCACCCCACTAAGCTACCCACAACAAAGTTGGTCGGCTCCGAGACGGACCCAGGGTCTGCAAGAACGACCGTAAACGATTGGGAATCCGAAAGTGTGACTGGGCTTATCGATACCATGAAATCATGTCGTGATCCTAAACATTACAGGCGCTCCAAGCGCAATCATAAATAAAGAAGTAAAGCATGAAATAAGTACAAGATAGTAATAAAGCCCCAAGCTATTTTGTGGCCCCAAGAAATAAAGTGCGAATCAAGCTCAGCGAAGAAAGATCCATAGAGTCTCCCGTATGTGCATAGTGTGAATAGTCAAGGAACAGGTATCAAGTACTCGGGGCCTACGGGACACAAGTGAGCGTGGAAGAACCAAATAATATCTATTACCCACCGATGCCTCTGCATTTGTTATATCTATTCCCAACATTTTAATTATCAAGTTGAAATTAAAATCATGATCATCTCCACCATTAAACATATGCCAACCTCCCAATAACGATGAAACATCGACGACGTGAAGCAGCACTTGAGCAAGCAACTACGACTCGCAAGGCCGACTATTTATCGAACAATATGCAATAGGATGTGTCCAAGGCAATATAGAGGTTGCAAGGAATATAAATGGTGCACGAGAACTAAAGCATCACACACGGATAGAAATATATCAATAGGAAGAAGTAAAGACTATAAATGCAAAATAGGTAGAAAGGGGGAGAATGCTCGCTTGGAAAACACTGTCGAAGGTAGATTATCCGAAGAACTTATCGATACTCGCATCCACTCAATGGCCTAATCTGCGAAGAAGAAAATCAGTAAAATAAACACCAGATGCACTATTTAATACTACGGAAAAAGATTCGGCATTTTCGTGATATGATGCATGACATGGCAAAGATGCGATGCAACTAGGCAATATTAAGTGGAACCGGGATGCCGACAATTATTTAGATGGTTCAAATTTTTTTAGCTACCCGCAATTTAAATGTTGTATTAACAATGCAAAACATGGCATTGGTTCTCTATACAAATTTAAATAGATGCAATAAACTAGATTTTCCCACATATGGCCTCCATATTTAATTTTGAGGTGAATCGACAAAATACCCCCAAATGACACAAATATGTATACAAGCATGTACAATTATATATGATAGGTTTGTATCATGTATTATAAAAATACGGGGCTCGGAAAAGGGGCCACACATCTCAAATCATAGATCTTGGACCCCAAGGTTCGGTCCGGTCTCGAACTCTGGGAACAGGCTTCGGATCTGGGCCTCGGGTTTCGGATCGGGGAAGTGGACCTTCTGGTTCGAGCTTCCAAGGTCTGTGACAACATTCTCGGTGCTCCACGATCTTCGGTTCCGTGAATGAGGTCTTGACGTCAGTGGCGAACCTGGATGGACCGAGCACTGGCGGTTCTTCCGATTCATCTATTCATCGACGCGACAAAGATCTTGGCAGCAAACCGAGTCGGGGTTGATCCTGACAAGGTCCCTGTACAACTTCCAACACTTATATATATTAGGGGCCTTGTTTTGAGAAGGCACCAGACAAACAATCTGACTTGACATTTTTTGTGCAGAGGCTCTTGCACAAAGTGGATAGTAGATGAGCCAGAAAACAAATAGGAGGCCTTACTTGCGTGCGGGGCGATCTGGAGCCGCAGAAGAGCCTAGATAGGTGGTGGAAGGGAAAGCCGACGACGGCGTCAGGTGCGGAGGCGGCGGGCAGAGACGCTAGCGCCGGGCAGAGGAGGCATGAGGCGACGGGACCTGCAGGTGCTGGACAAGACGGTGGCGATGGCATTTGCTATTGACGGTCAGGGGCGGGGCCTGTGTCTGGCGAAGCTGCTGGAGAGCCGGGACACGCGGAAGGGGATGGTGGGTGGCCGGGCTTGCTGCCAAGACGGGCCGGCGTGCTTGTGGCCAAAGGCGGTGAGGTATGGCGAGCAAAGGAGGAGGTCGTCTGCGGTGTTCCGGGGAGGCAGCGAGAAGAGACGAGCGCCTCGGCGACGAAGATGCGAGGGCCCTAGGAGGGCTGCGCTAGGGTGTAGGTTGCGTGGGCGGCGGCGATCGACGACGCGTCCCTGGCGGCGCTCAGGGAGGAAGCAGAAACGGGGTGGGGTGGACTCGCGTCGCGTGGTAGACGTGCTGTGTGCACTGCGTCTGCGTGATGGGGCTAGGGAAGGGGAGCAGGGTGGGTGTGCGTCCTGTGGGCATCAAGGAAGCGTGCGTTCCATCACGTGCGCGTGGCCGTGTTGAGATGGGGTGGGGCTAGGGATCGAGCGGGGCTAGGTTGCAGGGTTGCGACAGGGTGCGGGAGTAGGGTGGTTGGGTCGTGGCGCTGTGTGGTGTTGCCGTGGACCTAGTGGGTGGCAGCGGGTGTAGGGAATAGGTGGTGTGTTGTTCTAGGGTTTCTAGGGTTTGGTTGGTCTAGCCAGCTAGGCTATTGGGCCCGGTCGGTTTAGGTCTACGTTTTAGGTTTAGGTCTAATCGGGTAGTAGGTGGTTTGATCGGTTGAACCTCTGGTCTGACCGGCTGGACAGCCTCCCCAATAGCACGAATAATTTAAAAACATTTGTTTGTTTTATTTTTTAATAAAAGATTTTATAAATATTTTTATACAGATAACGATATCTAGAACACCGGGGTTTGGATATGAAATAAAGACGGGGGATATTCAGAAAACAAAGATAGGCTTTTTGAAAATAGTTTTAGGGAAAATATGCATGATGACATGATGATGCTCAAATGAATGTGGTATGATGACATGAGCATGCGGTCATGATGGCACAAAATAGAAACACCAAGCGGTTTTCTAGTACTGGTTTTCCCAGAGTGTTACATATGACCGGAAGCAAGGAGATCATCACAGAGATGAGGCCTAATCATGATCAAATTACCGTCTCCTATGGTTATAAGTCCAAGTCTAAGGTATTAGGTCTTGGCAAGGTTGTGGTCGCCCACGATATTTCTCTTGTGGACGTCATGCTTGTTGAGACCCTTGGTTAAAATTACTTTCTGTTTGTGCCCTTGGTAAGATGGGCTTTGTAGTTTTCATTGATGATGATATTGTGGTACTCTTGTGGAGCAAGTCTCTGAAGGTCGCTTTTTTTGGGTACGTAAAAAATGACTTGTATGTGGTGGACTTTTCCAGGAAAACCACTACAGGTCTGATGTGCCAATTTGGAAAGGCTGATGCGGGCTGGTTGTGGCATCGCCGCCTAGCTCACGTCCATGAGAACTTTGCAAAGCCTTCACAAGGGTGGCCACATTCTTGGACTAAAGCATAATGTTTCCTTTCCAAAGATCATGCTTGCATGGCTTGTGTTGAAGGAAAGATGCACAACTCTCCCCATCGAAGGTAGATAATTATTCCATCAAAGAGGATCCTAGAGCTTCTCCATGTGGATCTATTAGGTCCTCCATCTCATGCAAGTCTAGGTGGGAAGAAGTATTGACTAGTGATTGTTGATGACTATTCAAGATACACATGGGTTACTTCTTCAAGCAGAAAAATGAAACTCAACAAACTATCATAGATTTTTCCAATGAGGTGCAACGTCAACACAATGTTCCCATATTGGCATAAGAAGCGATAATGGCTCCGAATTCAAGAACTACACCCTGAATGAATTCTTGAGTGAAGAGAGGATAAGACATCAATATTCCACTTCGTATACCCCTCAACGAAATGGTGTAGCTGAGAGGAAGAACCGGACCTTGATGGATATGGCAAGATCTATGTTGGCTGAATTCAAGTCACCGTACAACTTTTGGGCTGAAGCCATATCCACCACATCTCACTCGTCAAACCGGCTCTACCTCTGCAAGCTCTTGGACAAGACACCATATGAGATACTTATCGGTAACAAGCCAACCATTTCATACTTCCGAGTATTTGGTTGTAAGTGTTTCTTTCTCATTAAAGGAGTTCGATTATCTAAATTTGATTCTAAGGATTTAGAAGGCATATTTTTTGGTTACGATGTCGAATGCCACACTTATAGAGTCTACAACAAGACCACCAGGATTATTGTGTAATCTTGTAGTGTGGTGTTCGACGAGAATGACGGCTCCCATGTGGGGCAACTTGATGTTTGTGATATAGATGTTGAAATACCCCAAGAAGCCATAAGAAGAATGGGTGTGGGATTACACCGCCCCGTTGAGGAACCCCTTGTGGCAAATCGAGAAGGACAGTGCTCTACTCAAGTAGAGCCCTCATCTACACAAGACCGACAAACCTCACCTGCTGAACCAACTACTGCACCGACACAACAATCTGTTGAAGATCATCAAGGTGAAAGTCCTAGGCCGGATTATCTTGCTAGGGAGGCCATATTATCCGGCCCTGGATCACCATCTCAGTCCAGGAATGACGAAGTTGAAGCTGAAACTCATAGACTGGATTATCCGGGCACCCCTTTGGCCGGATTATCCAGCACTGGAAGCTTAGAACAACACCCTCCTGTTACGGGTATTGATCAAGATCAAGGGCATGCTTCATCACCAACTGCTAGGGCTGAACAATCTGCTGAACATGCTAATAGTCAAGATGAAGAGAAAGATGATAAATTTATCCCTCCAAGGAACAATGAAGAGATTGAGATTTGTCACGAGGCTCCAGCTGACAGGAATCTTGAACTTAGAGGTCACACACTTGACAAAGTTGTGGGTGATCTAAGAAGACGTGTGTCCACAAGGAGTGAACTTGTGAAATTCAGCGATCATCAAGCACATATATCTATGGTTGAATGATACATCCAAAACGTATCTAATTTCCCGAACACTTTTGCTATTGTTTCTCCTCTAAACTTGTGTGATTTGGATGCAACTAACGCGGACTGACGCTGTTTTCAGCAGAATTGCATTGGTGTCTACTTTTTGTGCAGAAAATCAACTATCACGAAAAATCCTAGAAAATAAGCCGAAAATCCTATTTCACCAGAAGACTCCAGGAGCCAGAATACGAGACGGAGGGGGGCTGGGCCTAGGCCACACCACCTGGCCGCGCGGGCAAGCCCAGGCCTCGCCAGGGGGTGGTCTGGCTGCCCCAGACTGCCCCTCGGTCTCCCTCTTCGCCTATAAGTTGCCTTCTGACCTAAAAACTCAGGGGGGTTCGATGTTTTTCTAGAAGGAGTTTCGCTCCGCCGCCACCACCAGATTTCACGAAAAACACCTGAAACTCCGTTCTGGCACCCTGCCGGGACGGGGAATTGGAGGAGATCATTGCCATCATCATCACCATCGCTTCTCCATCGACCATCCATGTTTCCCCCACTATGAGTGAGTAATCCCCCGCTGTAGGCTATGGGGATGGTAGGGATTGGATGAGATCATTCATGTAATGGCATCAGATTGTTAGGGCATGGTGCCTAGTATCTTTTATTAGTGCTTTCTAACTTTGTTGCGACTTGTAATGCTTAATGCTTGTCACTAGGGCCCGAGTGCCATGATTTCAGATCTGAACATGTTATTAATTCATTATGATAGTATTGTTTATGGTCTTATCTGCAAGTTGTATACACACGTTGTTGTCCGGAACCAATGGCCCCGAAGTGACAGAAATCGGAATAACCGGAGGGAATGGCTTTGATGTGAGGATCACATGTGTTCACGGAGTATTAATGCTTTGCTCCGGTGCTCTATTAAAAGGAGCACCTTAATTGCGAGTAGTTCCCTTGAGGCCCCGCTGCAAACGGGCTAGCAGGACAAAAAATGTTGTGCAAGTTCTCATTGCGAGCACGTATGACTATATATGGAACACATGCCTAGGATTATCTAGTACTTGGATGCTTTATCTTATTTATCTGCAATTGCCCTATGTTCTGATTGCTATGTGAATTGTCTTGTCCATGCAACGCTCGTCCATCCATCCCTATGCCTACCGCACTCGAATCCCACTGTTTACTGTTGTGTTTACTTTACTACTGCTGCTACTTTACTATTCCAACTACAAATCTGTTGCTACTGATAAACTGCTGTGAGCAAGATTGTTTCCAGGTGCAGCTGAATTGACAACTCAGTTGTTAAGACTTATAAATATTCTTTGGTTCCCCTTGTGTCGAATCAATAAATTGGGTTTCACTTCCCTCAAAAATACTGCGATACACCCCCTATACTTGTGGGTCATCAAGACTATTTTCTGGCGCCGTTGCCGGGGAGAATAGCTTTATTTATCAAGTTCACTTGGATTCTCTATTGTTCGCTGCTATCCATCCATCATGGGTAAGTCTCGTGATGGCAAGGTTCCTATTTTACCATCCACTACAAGAAGAGGTACGGTTCTGAACACCTCTATTGCTCTTGATTCACCATCTATTATGAGTAAGCTCGTTACACCACCACATACACATGCTACACACATTGCTACTACTACTGAATCTGAAACTTCTGATGGTTATGATGCTGCTTCTACTGTGCTTGATAAGAGTGGTTCATTAGGTCCTTTCCTAGATGCTACGATTGCTAGAACTATAGCTGGAAATACTAAAACTCCTAATGAAGACACTACTACACCTGTTAGTTCACCTGAGTCTAGCGAAAGCTATGATATTGAAGATGGTTATGTTGAGATGACCGATGAATTTATTAAAGAATGTAAAAACACCCATGATAGGAGCGCTGCTAAGAGTCTCCTTGAGAGGCGTACTATTAGACCCAAATTGTCTCCTATTGCTAAGTTTGCTGCTTCTCCCATAAACATTAAAGATAAAGATTATGATTTCTCTCTCGATCTATCTTGCATAGATATTGTCGAGAAAGAACCTTTTTGTGGGACTAAGAATGAAAGTGCGGTAGCACATATGAATGAACTTTCTACCATGAGTGGCTTGTTTTCTGATGATATTAAGATGCATACTTACTTTGTTGCTAAGATTTTCCCCTTTTCACTGAAGGGAGAAGCTAAAACTTGGTTCAGTAATTTACCTCCTGGATCTATTGATAGCCCTGATTGCTTGATTAGTACTTTCCTGCAGAAATAGTTTTCTCCTAGTGCTAGACATGCTATTTTGCAGGAACTTTTTGATTTCAAACAGGGAGAAAAAGAGATATTGCCCGAATCTTGGGAAAGGTTTTGTGCTTTGATTCATGCACAGGCTAGAAGTCCATTACCTAAGAATGAGCTTCTTGATATATTTTATAATGGACTAACTAAAGAATCTAGGACATACCTAGATAGTTGTGCTGATTGTGTTTTCTGGAATAGGAGTCCTAAGGAAGCTGAGGAATTGATGGCTAAAATAAGTAAGAACTATGAAGATTGGACTCCTCCTGAACAAGCTATACCTGAAGTAATTGTACCTGAACCTACTATACCAGTGCCTATTCCAACATCAAAGAAGAGGGGAGTTATTGAATTAAATGATGAAGTGATGAAGGAAGCTAAGAAATGTCTTAAGGAGAAGGGAATTAAAGCTGCAGATGTCAAGAATTTACCTCCTATAGAAGAATTATGTAAGCCTATTCCCTACTCATCCACTATCGAGGTACACTCTGTCCAACACTTTGATGAAGGGGATATCCCTTACTCTAAACCTCCTGATCAATACTTAGAAGAATTCGATATCTTTGTTGTTAAGAAAGATAATTTTAATAAAAGGGTGCAAAATCATCTAATGGAAAACACTAGAGCTATTGTTGAGTTGAAAGATATTGTGGAAAGAACCTCTAATGATGTTAAAATGATTGTTAAACACTTTCAAATGTTTCAAACTCAAATAGATCAACTCGTTAAAGTGCAAAAATACTTGCTAGTTAATGCTGCTAAAGAAAAACATGCTTATAAAATTAGAACTAGAAGTGGTGCTGCTACCCAGGATCCTATTTATCCTGAGGGGCATCCCAAAAGAAATGAGCAGGATTCTCAACAAGCTGAAAATAGTGGCTCTACTCGTAAGAAAAGGAAAAAGAAACATAAAACTATTGTAGAACCCTCTGAACCTGCTATAGATCCTAATAGTATATCTATTTCTGATGCTGAAACTAAAAGTGGTAATGAATAAAATGAAGCTCCCAATGAAGAAAAAGTTGAAGAAGAACCTGAAAACCACACTAAGAATACTAAATACACCAAAGAAGATTTTATTGCTAAGAAACATGGTAGTGAAAGAGAGCCCTGGGTCCAAAAACCTATGCCTTTCCCTGATAAGAAACACAAGTCAAAGGAAGATGAACACTATAATAAGTTTTGTGAGTGGATGAAACCTTTATTCCTGCAAATTCCTTTGACTGATGCTATTAAATTGCCTCCTTACTCAAAGTATATGAAGGATATTGTGTCGAATAAAAGGAAGATCCCTAGTGAAGAAATTTATACTTTTCTTGCTAATTATTCCTTTAATGGTAAGGTTCCAAAGAAACTTGGAGACCTAGGGATTCCAACTATCCCTTGCTCTATTAAGAACAGTTATGTTAGAACTGCCTTGTGTGATTTGGGAGCTGGAGTTAGTGTTATGCATTCCTCTCTCTATAGAGGCTTCAACTAGAAAAATTAATACCAACTAATATATCTTTGCAAATGGCTGATAAATCTACCACTATTCCTGTTGGTATATGCGAGGATGTACCTATTCAAGTGGCTCTTAATTTCTTGATATTAACTGATTTTGTTGTGCTTGAAATGCCTAAAAATGATAATATGTCCATTATTCTTGGGAGACCTTTTCTTTTAGTCTATCCATTTTAGTTTTTGCTTTCGTTTAGTCTCCTATTTGTTGTTTGTTGCATGTTAGACTGTGTTAGGACTTCTGTAGTTCTAGCCTTGTTTTGTCATTGCATCATTTCCAAAAAAATCTGTCTGTCAGAAATCATTCTTCTATACCTGAAAAATGCCCAAATATAAAGTGTCTCGACAAATTCCAGAAAATTCATATTAAATTTTTACATGAAAAAAGGGGCATAGGAGTGCCTGGAGGGTGCTAGGGGGACCCACCAGGCAGGCTCACCACCTGGTGGCGCGGCCTGCCCTGGGTGGTGCCATGCCATGGTGTGGGCCACCCCTGGCCCTCCACTAACTCTCTCACCTACCACTTTCTTCTCTCTCCCGAGTAAGCTCCAGTTCATTGCTCAAAATCGCATTCTTGCTGTGCTTGCTCTCGATTTTTTCGATCTCCTTGCTTAGCCCATCTTTGTTGCTGAACTTTGGAGCACTTGTTCCTTGGTATGTGACTCCTCCCCTTGTCCAAGTAGATTTGTGTTTAGTGGATTATATCTTGAGTATTTTGCTGCTGTAGGTCACATGTTATGAGAGCTTGTAAGCTTGTTTGATGCTTAGTGATATAGTTTTTATGCATGTTTAGGCCTCTTACAAGTCCCTATGAGTATAATACTTCATTATATTTACTTTGCAATCAGTTGTTTAATAGGTGTTTGAATTTCAGAATACCAAGCATGAACAACCATACCTTTGGAGAGATATTTGAGAGCGATGCACCTAGGAGGTCGAGGCCCTCAAGATCAGCCTCTCAGTTTAGGCCATCATACAACAAAGATCTCATTGCAACTCGTATCGGTAATGGAAGGGATGCTCACCCATCTACTTTTCCTTGTTTTATGTTCTTACAAGCTACAGGGATTCTTGATGATTTCTTGCTACTGATTGAGAGGGTTGGTTTGACCTCATATATGCAAGATGAGAGTGAGCAATACGCTATGCTCACCAAAACCTTTGTTGAGAGCTTCACGTTTACTAACACGTCCTATCAGTCAACTGTCTCTTTCAAATTTTATAATCTTCCCTTTACCATGCCATTGGAGAGATTTTGCAGTATTGTAGGTGTAAGCATGACAGGGACCATGAAGAAAATTCAAGGGCGACCCGCTGATTTGCTGGAGCTTTACCGAGGAGTGACCAATGATGAGACCGCGTGGCGCAATGCGGAAAGATAAGAAACATCCAACTCACTGCTCTCAGATACTTATCATATTATCTTGCTACTAGCATACCTTGTAGGAAGAACACAAGTAATATCTCCAACTATCATTTAGCCTTCCTTGCTGCTGCGCTAAACAATGATACTCGGTACAACCTTGGCTCACTTATTGCTCGCCGCCTAGCTGCTAGGGGCCTATCTATGGGGGAATCATTGCCTCGCGTATGGTTAATGCATTAGGTCTTTTAGTGGACCCCAATGATACTGTATTGGCATCATAAAGGCTTCACCTTGTAGCTATGAAAACTCATCACTTTGTCACTGCTGCTTCTGATTTGGACAGTCTAGTATATAGGATGATGTTTACTGACGGGGATGAAAGGGAGTTCCCTTTGCCGCAGTCTTATTTGTTTAGTGTTCACAGGAGACCGTGGTCGCGCTCCAAGGAGGAGGTGGACGAGCAGCTTCGCTTACTGGGCTTCCATGAGCAGCACCAGGAGGATGTACCCTCCGACGATCACTCTGCACACTATGAAGGGACGTACTCGCACTCGCACCAGGACGAGGGTACCTCCTCGTCATACTACGGTGACACGTCATCCTGGCTAGCTTGGTATTGATACCCACTTAGGCCAAAATCCTAAGCTTGGGGGGAGGTACGCCGACACCGCACTCATCTCCTTATCATGTTGCGTCGGTACTTTGTATATTCATGTTTTGTTCTCTTTTTAGTTTTCGTTCTTTCTTTGCTTTTGCTTTCTAAAACACAAAAAGACCAAAAATATTTCTGTTGTTTATCTTTGGTTTGATTTTTCTTTTCACCTTGATTTTTTTCCCTTTTTGCTTTGTTTGAACTATTCGAAAAACCCAAAAAGATTTTGCTTTGCTTGTTTTTCCTTTTTGGTTCTTGTTTTAAAAATTGAAAACAACAAAAATATTTGTCGTTCTTCTTTGGCTTTGTGAGTTTGTTGCAGGGTTCAGCAGTCCTCAGTGGACATTGGCTTCATATTATTATTCAAGCCACACAAGTGAAGAGCAATAATGGGGATTAATGACAACTTGAGGTGTGAGGCTCGTAACGAACTCTATTTGTTTTCATTTTTGTACATATACTCATCATTGTGGGCATGCTTAGTTTGTTCATGTAGGGTGTATGTTATTTATGGATGCTTAGTAGTTCTTGCTTTCGTATGATTACTTCCAGCTTGCTAATAGTTTGTAGCATGTTTTATGAATGTTTGCTTGCATTACTCTATTCATAACTTGGTATGACACAGTGGTATCCTCCTATGAATGTTTCATTTGAATTGACTTGGCACATGCTCACGCATGCACATGACTGTAATAATCAGTTAAGCCTTGATGAATTATTTTGCTTTGAGGATCTTGAATCACTTTCATGCCATGTTTAGTCCTGTTTTGTTGCAAGGATGATTATGACAGCTATTGCTCTCTCGTTTGTCGCTCCCTTACTATTGCTAGCCTTCACCTTCACTGAGTATGTTTTACTCATGTTTCCAACTCCCCAAAACCAAATATTGCCAAAATGTCCACCATACCTACCTATTAGCATCATTTGCTACTTCCGTGCATATTCAATATGCCTTGTTTTCTTCCGAATAAAATGTTTGCTTGTTATGAGGAAGTTAGTTAGTAAAGCTCTAACAAACTTGATGGCACACTTTATTTTCTTGCATTTAATAAACCTGAACCATTGTGTCCTTCTTTGTTGCGTATATGCTTGCGCTTTATAAGTTGAAGTTAGCAGAACCATGTTTCATGGGGAACGCTTTCAACATTTCATTGGTACTTAGTACCTCATTGATATCATGTTCTTTTGCTTATGGATCCCGACGGTGTGAAATAAAAGTGGAACTTGTAAGATCATGGAGTTTGTATGTATGTTAGAGAAACGCCGGGGCTGTTAGCCTAAGCCATGCCTAATCATGGTGGAAACTTGCAACATAACCATAATGAGCATTCTATGAAGCATCCTCAATAAAAATCTATGCACATAGTAAATAAAAAGATCGCTGAGATGCTCATTGTCTGCTTGCCTTGTCATTTTGATTATGGGATAGCTCCCGTGTCATGTGCAAGCGGTACCCCATTAGCGGTTCTCTATGATACGTATATACTTACAATGACAAGAGCTTACTTGTGACTGAAGTTGAGTAGCATGAGGATCGGTCTTCGTAAGTAAGGGGCATGAGACTTTGATTTATAACTTGTCAAGCATATCCTCTTAGTTGTGTGACTTTAACCTTAACCATTTAAAGATGCTTATGATAGGGGCAATGAGAGCTCAAAGCTAACAAGTACCATACTTTCAGCATTTGGAAGCCTTTCAAACTATTCAAAACCTTTTCTTTTACTTGTTGAGTCTCCACTTATTCTTTGAGCACCTTCTTGAGAGCATAGTTGTCATTCTTTGTGCTTGTCTCAAAACTTGATTATCTGTGTTATGACTTTGATGCTTGAATCTTTGACATATTTACTTCTAGTCTTCACCTGAACTTCAGAGGTGCCTTAGATCAAAGGCAAGTGAGATACCACTCTATCATACCTTTTTATGAGCATTGTAATGTTGCTTATGTTTATGCTTCATGCTACTTATTATTTTTGAGTTGGAATCTTTTCATAGCTTGCAATGCCTATTAAGTAAACTTAGTTGCACACTCCTTATTATGAATTGACTAAGTAGTTGATCACATGCTAAGAATATATACATCATATGAAGCAAATGTGTTCGTGAAAGTTCTTTTATCGCACTTAGTTTTCAACTGAATTACTTGAGGACAAGCAATAAGCTAAGCTTGGGGGGAGTTGATACGTCCAAAACGTATCTACTTTTCCGAACACTTTTTTATTGTTTCTCCTCTAAACTTGTGTGATTTGGATGCAACTAACGTGGACTGACGCCGTTTTCAGCAGAATTGCATTGGTGTCTACTTTTTGTGCAGAAAATGAACTATCAGAAAAAATCCCGGAAAATATGCCGAAAATACTATTTCACCAGAAGACTCCAGGAGCCAGAATACGAGACGGGGGCTGGGGGGGGGGGCTGGGCCCAAGCCACACCACATGGCCGCGCGTGCAAGCCCAGGTCTCGCCAGGGGGTGGTCTGGCCGCCCCAGACCGCCCCTCGGTCTCCCTCTTCGCCTATAAGTTGCCTTCTGACCTAAAAACTCAGGGGGGTTCGACATTTTTCCAGAAGGAGTTCCGCTCCGCCGCCACCACCAGATTTCATGAAACAGCACCTAAAACTCCGTTCTGGCACCCTGCCGAGACGGGGAATTGGAGGAGATCATTGCCATCATCATCACCATCGCTTCTCCATTGACCATCCATGTTTTCCCCATCTATGAGTGAGTAATCCCCCGCTGTCGGCTATGGGGATGGTACGGATTGGATGAGATCGTTCATGTAATGCCATCAGATTGTTAGGGCATGGTGCCTAGTATCTTTTATTAGTGCTTTATGACTTGTTATTCTTAATGCTTGTCACTAGGGCCCGAGTGCCATGATTTCAGATGTGAACATGTTATTGATTCATTATGATAGTATTGTTTATGGTCTTATCTGCAAGTTGTATACACACGTTGTTGTCCGGAACCAGTGGCCCCGAAGTGATAAAAATCGGGATAACTAGAGGGAATGGATTTGATGTGAGGATCACATGTGTTCATGGAGTATTAATGCTTTGCTCTGGTGCTATATTAAAAGGAGCACCTTAATTGCCAGTAGTTCCCTTGAGGCCCCGCTGCAAACGGGCTGGCAGGACAAAAGATGTTGTGCAAGTTCTCATTGCGAGCACGTATGACTATATATGGAACACATGCCTAGGATTATCTAGTACTTGGATGCTTTATCTTATTTATCTGCAATTGCCCTATGTTTTGATTGCTATGTAAATTGTCTTTACCATGCAACGCCCGTCCATCCATCCCTATGCCTACCGCACTCGAATCCCACTGTTTACTACTGTCTTTACTTTACTACTGCTGCTACTTTAATATTCCAACTACAAAACTATTGCTACTGATAAACTGTTGTGAGCAAGATTGTTTCCAGGTGCAGCTGAATTGACAACTCAGTTGTTAAGACTTATAAATATTCTTTGGTTCCCCTTGTGTCGAATCAATAAATTGGGTTTCACTTCCCTCAAAAATACTGCGATACACCCCCTATACTTGTGGGTCATCATTGAACCCAAAAATGTGTTTGAAGATCTTGAAGATCCATATTGGGTTGTGGCTATGCATGAAGAGCTCAACAAATTTTAGCGCAACAAAGTGTGGAAGCTTGTAGAGAAGTCTAAAGAGTGCCGCAATGTTATCGGCACAAAGTGGATCTTCAAGAATAAGCAAGATGAGAATGGAATTATTGAGAGGAACAAGGCAAGACTTGTGACACAAGGCTTTTCCCAAGTGGAAGGCATCGACTTCGGCGGGACTTATGCTCCATTGGCTCGCCTCGAGTCCATCTGTATCCTCCTTGCTTATGCAGCTCATCATAACACTAAATTACAACAAATGGATATTAAATGTGCCTTTCTTAATGGTCAATTACATGAGTTAGTCTATGTTAAGAAACCCTTGGGCTTCGAGGACCCCAACTTTCCGAACCACGTCTACAACCTTGATAAGGCGCTCTATGGCCTTAAACAAGCCCCACGTGCGTGGTATGCGCATCTTAAAGAGTTATTGTTAGATCGGGGTTTTGAAGTTGGGAAAATTGACCCCACTCTTTTTTCTAAGAAGGTTAATGGGGATGTTTTCGTATGCCAACTCTATGTTGATGACATTATTTTTGGCTCAACTAACCAAGATTTTAACGATGAATTTTCAAAGCTTATGACTGTAGGTTTGAGGTATCTATGATGGGCAAGATGAGGTTCTTTCTTGGTTTTGAAATCAAGCAACTACGAGAAGGGACTTTTATTAATCAAGAAAAATACATTCAATACATGCTCAAGATATTCAACATGACCGATATTAATGGTGTTGCTACCCCAATGCAAACAAAGTGTCACCTTGAATTAAATCCCAATGGTAAAGATGTGGACCAAAAGGTATACCGGTCCATGATCGTCTCTCGTATTTACCTCTGCGAATCTAGACGCGATATTGGTTTGAGTGTAGGTGTGTGTGCAATGTATCAAGTGGCTCCTAACGAAAGCCACTTGGTGGAGGTCAAGAGAATCTTCTGATATTTGGTTCATTCCCCTTATTTTGGTCCATGGTATCCCGATGGCTCTAACTTCTCTTTATGTGGTTATACGGATTCCGATTGGGCTGGTGACAAGGATGATAGGAAATCAACTTCTGGAGCTTGTCAATTTTTGGGAAGGTCTTTAGTATGTTGGTCTTATAAAAAGCAAAATTGCATATCTCTCCACTGCCGAAGCAGAATATGTAGCCGCTGCAAGTGCGTGTACTCAATTACTATGGATGATGCAAACTTTAAAGGGATACAGTGTCAATTCTGACAAAGTGCCTCTTTTATGTGACAATGAAAGTGCCATTAAAATTGCTTACAATCTAGTGCAACACACAAGGACAAAACATATTGAGATCTGCAATCATTTTATTCAAGACCATGTTGCTCGTGGTGATATTGACTTATCTTTTGTGAGCACGAAGAATCAGCTTGCGGATATTTTCACGAAGCCACTTGATGAAGCAAGGTTTTTTATTTCAGAAATGAACTAAATATCTGTAACATCCCAGCATTAGAGCTTAGAAATAAGCTGAGATCAGGTATGTGCATTGCATTCATGCATCAGAAAATCCGGAGAATTTTCGCGCAAAACCAAAAGAAATATAGAGGGATCGAGATCTCTCTTGTTCGGATGGAAACATTAGTACAGATGCGATAGATTTCGACATGACCGCTACTATAATTTTGTGTTTTGGGAAACAATTCAACTCATATTTGAAATTGAGATTTGAATTTCAAGTTTGAATACCTTGGAATTTAGAATATTCCAATGTTAAATAAAGAATACTTAAAGAGTAAAGTAATGCAAAGAAATGATTTTTTAATTAGATAAATAAAGGAATTCCATAATTGGAAAATAATAATAATAAATAAATAATGGTATTGTTTGTTGCATAGATAGTAATAGTAATGTACAAGTCTGAATAAATGAGACAAAAGGGAATTCTTTATTTTATAAGTTAATAATAAATACACGGTACAATATGTGAATACTATTACAGAGTTTCAAAAGAGAAAATAAATTACATAAATCAGATAAGGAACCCTAAAAAAACTAATCCTATCTATTTCTTTCATATTTTATATCTTGAATATCCTTGTCCCTGCAAAAAATAAACAAACAAGATAAATAATAAACATGGGGTTAGTTTATTAGTTATACTCTCAGATTTGGCCTAGAGATGCTACAGCTTGAGTTCAAGGGCCATTTTGTATCTATTCTTATCAGGCTTTTGCCTCAGTCTAGCATCACAGGCATGGGGCAAGTTTCACCAGAATAGTAAAAGGCGAAAGGTAAAAAAACCCAAGAAATATCAGGGTGTACTTGATCTGATGCATATCAAGCAACAGGCAAGCAAGCTACATAGTCACACAACCATGCATAATGGTGTGCTATCAACACAACATCAAACCCAGGAAGCAGATAAGAAGGAGGCAATCCTTGTACACAAAGGGGAGTGAACCAGCCATAGCAAACACCCCATTCTCACCTCCAAAGTGACACCACATCCATTTCTTCACACCAACATCATCTCTACCACCACACAAGAACAAGTAGTTTATCATCAGTATCTCACAGATCCACCCATCAAATCGTTAGTATGAGTGCCCACCAAATTATGAAATACTACAAGCACCCCAAGATCTACTCTGTTCTAGCATCCTAGTTGCTTAGGGAAGCCATCCGGGGCTGGAACAAAGGAGGATTCCACAGGAAAAATAGACCAAGAAGAAATCTTAGCTGCAAGGAGTAGAGGAGGACGCTAATATCAAGTGCAGCAGTAGGAGGTGCAGATCTGGAGTACGCTAATATCAAGAGAAGATCTGACCAAGCAAGCAACCAAGGTCCACCCAAGCAAACAGAAATTGTTACACAGTAACAGGCTGCCACCACAAGATTTAACAACAATAGATCTATAGCAGCCATAGCTTCGCCACAACCTCATCAATTCAAGCTGATCTACTCTACATATCAGGTTGCTAAATTACAGTAGTAATAACATCTGCTCTTTTCACTTATATTTTTGAGCATGATTTTTAGTGGGGGGAAGGCCTCTCAGAATGGTGTAGAAATGCTACACCAGTATAATCATTGAGCTAGAAATAGAAATGAAGTATCTGTTTTTATCAATAAATCATAAACCTCAGACTGTGCATCATTGGTAGCCAAATCTTAATCCATGCTAATTCAACAGCATGTCCTGTTATTAAGAAACACCACTATGCACACTCCGAATGGAGGTACCACAGTGTCAAACTCAAACAGGAGAAGCCACTATATTCACTAACCAAGATTAGCATCAAATTAAGATGCCATAGGAATAGTTGCAGCCAAAGAAACTTGTTTCATATCATCTTCCTAGCTACTTCAACTAGGAATAATTTTTTTATAAACATCACTATATCCCAAGGAGGCCCAAGATCATAACTGAACCAGAGGTTCAACACATCATGTACAACACACTCATAAATTCAGCTAGCAACAAATCATCTAGAGTCAGCAGTAGCTGCATCGATAAGCCTACATGTAAGTCCATTAGTGAGCTATTAATTAAGCTCTTCCTTGATACACAACAATATATGTATGTGAGACAAGCCAATAAATTATCCAACATAAATAAAAGGGGTAATCCTCAGATTAGAGCTTAAGATCCAAACTAAACTATATCATCATGTCTTAAAACCAAACTAGGTATACTAAGTATATACTACTATAAATTAGCAGGTGTAAACCCATGTGGTAACACTCTGTTCTCCATTATCATTGGATCACAAGAAATCTATTATATACTTATTAATTCAAATCAGTTGAAATCAACATTCTTCAAACTCATTTAGAATCTAGAGCAAGTGTAATATAAACCCACTCTTACCACAGTACCTCATCAATAAATCACATGGTAAAGAATTTAAAAAGGGTCTTAAGATCACCACAAACAAATCAAGATAATTATCAGTAGTTCAATTAGTCACCTATGGGTCAGTTGTCCACCAAGCTACTAACAATCTGTGTTGAGTAGAGCATGTGTTCCAGTGTAAAGCATACCATCTTGGTCATGGAGGATCACAAACATTAACTGAACCAATACTACCTTCCTAATTTCATACCTTAAACATACCACAACAAGTACCTCATCTCTAGGCCAACTACTCCAAGACACTAAGGGAAAGTATTCAACTAGGACAAATCATCGACTCGAGGGCCGGTCACACGAGTAATACCTGAATCAGAGTAGAAGAAGAGGTAGCAGGAGAAGAGTAGTCAAAGTAGCGAGGGAGGTTGGCACGGGGATTGCACAGCCGTAGCGCCTTCCCACTGATATTAGAGTCGAGGAAGTCACCAGCATCACCATCACAGCAAGATCAAGAGTTGAAGGACACCGGGTTGTGACCGTGGTCACCATCTCACAAGCATCGTGATCGACATGGCGGAGAAGTAACCGAGGCCGAGAGAAGACGCCACATCCGAGGAGTGGTTGCTGAGAAGTGTGTGTACTTAGAGCTCGGGAGCACTGCAGTGGTGTGTTCAGGTAGTACCCGCGCAGCTAGAGTGGCGTGATCCTGAGGACGACATCAACGGCGAGCCATGGCGACATGGCAACACGAGGAGCGCCGCAACACTACTACCCGCGCCAAGCCGCATCAGCTCGAGCAGCGTGTCATAGAGCAATCATCAGTGCCAAGAGGAGACGAGGGCATCACCGGTGCACAGCAGAGTCGAGGCGACAAAACCCTAGCTCCAGAGAGGGGTTCAGCGCGGCCAGAAGAAGAGGTGGTGGTCGAATCAAAGAGGTCCAGGTTGTAGGCCGGAGAAAAGGCGGTGCCTTGGCGACCGAAGGCGGCGGCTGCAGGTCGGCCTACGCCGAAATTGGTGGCCGGATGTGAGCAGGGTCACGGCGGCGCTCTCGGAACGTGAGAGAGGAACGAGACCAAGTCTCGCTGAGTGCTTGTGCGTGAGTGGGAGGGTTGGGTCGAGTTGACCCAGCCAAAGTGGGCTCTATTGGGCCTATTTGGTCTAGCAAGACCCGTTGGGCCAGGCCGACCCATGAGCCAAACCAAACAGGCTAGCTTAGAAAAAACTAAAGTAAGAAATAAGATAAAAAGAATTACCAAAATACCCCTAAACTTGTTTTAGCCCTAAAAAATAAAGAAAACCCTAAAAAAATACATATAACACATTGAAATGATCACTAAAATAATATCAACCTAAGAAATATATAACTTTACTTATTTAAGTTAAAAAAATGCAAATAAATGATTAACATCACCAAAGTCTAAGTGATATTTCATAAATTAAGGAAAAGTCCTAAAAATGAATAAAAATCATTTTTGCATATGAAAATAAATCTACCATTTTATAAAAATACTAACATAATTTGTTTACAAACAGAACTTGAAGGAAATATTTAAAGATATTTAAATACTTTGTAGAAATTTGTAAAAATAATACTTAAAAATCAATAAAAGTCAATTTTAAGATTTTAAATAAATATACTTTACTAGAAAAATACTCAATGTATTATTCCAATGGGTTGTAAGATTTTAAAGTAATAAATCCCTATATATTTTATAAATACCTATTTTGTAAATTCTTTAAAAACATTTTTAAGTAAGAAACAATCACAATTCTATGTGAAACCTTAAATCTTTTACATTTAAATACTACTTCCAAAACCATAAGTTGGATCTATAATGAAATTTAAGTGTAAGCAATTAAATCTATAAAACTCTTTTAAAACCATAAATCTAAATTAAATCAACAATCAAGTAAATTATCAATATCATTCACCTATATGGATGGTGAATACTCTTTATCTCTTAACCATGCTTAACATGATTTTAAAATCCTAACACATTAATGAGATCATCTAAATTTGCTTTCTTTAATAAGACAAATCATTTTCATAATAGTAAATCACATTCAAACATATCATTCACTTAAATTGAAAGTGAATGAATTCACACTCTTAATCAACCTTATCTTAACCCTAGAACTTAATAATAATTTAGATACATCACAACCTAAATCTATTTATGTTTTAAAATTAACTTTGGTCCATCAAGTTATAAACACAATATATAAAGTCTAATTATGTTTTTATAGTTAACTTTGGTCTGTTTTAAATTAAATCATGAACCATCTCAAGACCAAGCTTATCGATCAAACGAATAAGTCAATGATCGCATACTGTTAACCATAAAGATTGTTTAAACCTTATCAAAGAAATCTTTCCTTCAAAAGTTATTTGTTTTACCACTTCAAACAACAATCTCATAATAAGTTATTTAGCTCTTATCAACCTAAACATGGACTTCCATAATAGATACATAATATCCAATAACTCTAAGCATGTGTTGTTATATTTACTTTATATCATACATGTTAGTCTTAAGTTCCTTGTATGTATATATTGGCTTGTAAAGTAAACTTATAGACAAACTAAATCTTAAAGGAATCACCTAAGTTTAACTCATTCACCATATTGGGGTATTACTTCAGGGTTTCCCAAACTACATTACATTACTTATGCATAATTGCATCTTGCTTCTTTAAACATTAGTCCTTACCAGACCAATGCTGCTATTTCCACATTTTGGATCTTCTAGTACCTCGAAGACCGTGAGTGCATAATCTTGCAATCATAAAAGGCAAGTTCACAACTTGCTCATGTCCTTTGATTATTTTCTATCAAATGCTTGTAACTCAAATGTTTTCATCACCTGCATTTCAAAAAGGTCCGAAAACACATAATAATATGATTATGGATTATTTACCAAATGGTAATAATCTATTGATACAGTTCCACTGGTAAAGAAACATAATACCTAGGACTTAACAACCAATATCGCCAGTGATTCTAGCACTGTATATTACGCATTAACCATGAGATTTGAAATGGGATGGAGAAGTCAGCTGTATCTTCTTCGTCTCGCATGCATCCGGATGGCCAGGTCGTGGCTGTTATCCTCGTAGCGTGCATTAATTGGTAATTTGTAGAGGATATGCAGCATATGGGTGGGAGCCCTCAACATCCCATGATAGTTCTAGCATCTGACGGTCTGTACTAACCATTGCCGTAATTCAAGATGTGGGCATGGCGTAGACCAAGGGGACATGCGGGGTCACGAAGGGGGCAGTGATTGGCTTGGATCTTAGGTTGGGCCTCAAACCATGGAAGTTTGAATGGGGACATACTCCCGGCCGTGCAACAAAGCTTAAGGTCTCTTAAGGGAAAAGTGACGCACCTCTGCAGAGTGTAAGAATTGTGACATGTTACTCCCTGTTCCGGGATGGAGCTACGAACGCGGAAGGAAAGGAATCCCACGAAGGTTGTGGTCCACCTGTGAAGGCTGTCGGAGATAGTTTTCAGAATAATAGCAACATTTGAAGAAATGTTTACAAAAACCTGTATTGCCTACGACCTTTGGTCTGTGGCTGTAGACATAGTAAATCATACACTCCTTCTTAGTGAACTTGATGAGTACGCTCGTACTCAACCCTACTTTCTTAACCCCTGCTAGGTTCTAAACCGTTGAAGACGACGTCAACATCAACTTCTGCTCAAGAAACCATCATCGGCAGTTCAAGTTCTTCAATAAAGTTGATGAAGTCAACATGTACCTCAACCGAAGTGAAGACAAAGATCTTGATTAGATACGAGTAGATACTCTATCCATAAAACCTACTTCTATAGAGCATTTTATTAGTGGAAATTGCAAGCCTTATGGTTTAGATATTAGTCCTTTTAGCCAGATAGCTCTGAGTTATTATTTCTGGTTCTTCTTGGTAGGAAGTTTATTTCTCCCTCTTTAACCTAGAGTGTTCTCTAGATCTTCTATAAAGAGTCGAGTTGTAATCTATAGTCATGTCTTGGACCTGCTGTGTTTCTATTGTACCACTCTAAGGGATGTAATACTAGTGAACGGTGTTTCATTGGTGTTATGTCAATGACTATAGTGTACTACATCATGAAGTGGCAAGCTAGGTCACTGCAATATCGTTGATTCAAGGAGCTTAACTTGATCTCCCTTGCATACTCCCTTGTATTTATTCCATTATTTGATTTAGGTGTGGCCATGGATATAGGGGAGTGTGGTCCTAATTATTGGGCCAACCCTCCTCCCATAATGCCGAAAGGAAGATAAATCATTTCTCTTAATATCATTTTGTGATATGTGAGTTTATTGATGAGTATTGGCTATGAACCCAAGATACATCTTCGCGGTGTCATGTCATCCACTCCTACATGGTGGATTCGGCCACCGCCCTCTTCTCTATGAAGAGTTGGTTCTTTGAGGTGTTTATTGGCTTTTATTTGCCTATCTCTTGTTTTTATGGAAAAGACACCAACAATTGGCCTTTCATTCTCTTGGCCTTTGCAATTCTTGGTGTGTAGTGCCATCACAATTTGGTTCTCTAACCCTAAGACTTTGTCCCCCAGGCCATCTATCTATCTTGCACACAAGTCCACTATTTATCTTGTGAGTGTTCTGAGGAGTTATGCTGGCCCAATTTCTGTGTAAATAGAATAATTGGTAAAGGCCAGACTATCCACCCACTAGGTGGTCAGATTATCCATGCCAGCGGATTATCTGCCCTTAGTGGTGGCCATATTATCCGGCCTGGGTGGTTTCATCTTCTTAGGGTTCGGCGTTGGGTGGAAAGGCTCAAATAGAGAAGCCAGCCCATCCCGACCCCCATCCTCTCCTCCAGCCACCGCCGGACGCCCCAACCCTCCCTGATGCTGTTCCGGCCACCGGATTCTCCAGGACTCCCCCGGATCTTCTTCGCAGCTTCTCTGGGTACCTTCTCCTCTAAGTTCTTCCTCCAATGAGTGAGGGTAAACTCTCCACTCTTATATTTTACATAGATGTTGTTGCTTGTTGGTGGAACTTGGTATAAAAGTTGATGTTGTGCCTTTTTCCTTGTTAGAAATCATAGGCTAGCAACCACGTTGCCTGATCTATGTTTGAACTATGCATCTCAGATGATCTACAAAAATTCGCCACGGCCGGATTTTCTGCCCCACGCTCGGCTGGATTATCCGGCCGGGCGGATTATTCGTCCCTAGCTCAGCCGGATTATTCGGCCTGGAAGGTTTTAACATGCTGCAATCAATCTTAGCTTATGGTTTGACATTGTGATTAACTTGTGGTTGTTACCCTACTATATTTAACACTCCTCCTGGACTTATGTGTGTTCTTATCTACTTGCTATCTATCTCATTCACTTCATAGGTGGCTCTCGTGGGATTCTCAGACTTACAAGCGTCGTCCCCGTGATCAGTATGTTAGGCCAGACGAAGATGGTGTTCTAGTTGACGAGGTTGAATTGAGAAGGCAGAAAAGAGCGGCTGCAAGGATGGCAGAAAGGGCTAAGAAGAACAAGAGGTCTCCGGCTGGTTCCAAGAAGAAGGGTAAGCAGCCTAGGGTCAGCTATAAGGACATGGCCGTCATTTCATATTTAGCAATTCGTCAGTGTGACCTGTATGTGGAGGCTGATATTGATGAGGAGCTTGCGGACCTCCACTTTTGTTGTGCTCACCATAAGTTTATCTTTGATGATGTGTATGACCGCCTGAAGATTTTCCCCATATGTCCTATCAATCTGACCGAGGCAAGACGTATACCTCAACTTGCTCATGCATTGGCTGTGACTAAGAAGATGGGGCTGCATCACCTCATGGAGCTCCATTGTTCTTATGATACTTCTATGGTCAAGCAGTTTTTCTCCACTCTCGTGGTGTGTGGGGATGAACGTCGCACCATGAAGTGTATGATAGGTGAGCACTATCTGGAGTCTGAATTCTACACATTTGTTGAGGTTCTTGGTTACTCCTTTGCTGGCCATGATCAATCTTGTGGGTATCACATCATCTCTGCTATCAAGACCAACGAAGACACACTTTGATCACCATGTTGTGGTCCCAATGGTGTTGTTGGTAAGGTCGCCAGTATCTCTCCACTATATGCTCCGCTGGTTGGTATGTTTCATGATTGCATCACTCCAGGTGGGGGCAACAATGACAACATCTGTGGTCACCTTGTTCAGCTGTTGGACTTTGCTTATGAGATAGCTTCTTCTGAAGACCCCGCCATGGACTACAAGCTAGATGTAATGGATTTCATCTTCCATGAGATGACTGATGCTATGTACAACAACCTCTCTATTCTGTATGCTCCTTACATAATTATGCTCATCAAGCATATGCTCCCACATGAGGACTTCGGTGACAATCTTGATGGTGTTCACAAAGTCAAGAAGATCTACAAGACTAGGAAGACCTCTCACCCCTCTACAGCTCTTGAGTCCTTTATGGGAGATGCTAGGGCGAGTGGGAGGAGGCCCCCAGTGCCATCTATTGCCAAGGAAGTGAAGAAACTCAACTGGTTCCAGCGCAACATTATTTGCATGGGAGTTGACACCAGAAGGGGCAGTATGAGGCGTACCGTCAACGTCACAACTTGGCTCACACTCGGCATCTTATTCTCCACCATGTCTCTAGGGCCTCAGGCCCTCCTCCTACCAAGGCATCTCCTACTCCGTATTCTTAGTGGAACACTTCAGACACCAACTATGGTGAGCTCGAGCGTCACTTGTTTCCGAGAGAGCCTACTCCGCCAACCGCTGATGATGAGGATGACGATGAGGAGGAGGATGATGATGAGGGTGCCTATGACAAGGAACAGGACGAGGAGTGATCTTTAGGCACACTAGCATCACTCTTTTCCCTTTTTGGCGTTCTGATGCCAAAGGGGGAGAAGTAGTTCTAGTAGGTGTCGAGGGGATTTGGATGTGTCGGGCATAAGCACATCTGGGATTTTATCATTTTTCTTTGTTCTTGCTTGTGCCCATTTAGCGTTGAACTCTCCTATTTGCTATGTGGTTTGTTGTGAGACTATGTTGGTCCATATTGTGTCATGTGAGACTATGGATTCATTGTTATGGATTTATCACTATGGATATCTGGAAATATCTATGTGGATATATCATTATATCTTTATTCTTGGAAGTCTCAATATGGGTTTTCTTCAAAAGTATCAATCATTATAGACGTCATTACCGTGGTATGGTACATCTCTATCCATAACCCGTCAGTTGATTCTTAGCTTCGAATTCACGAAAAGATGCTAAG
The DNA here is from genome assembly GCA_910589775.1 of Avena eriantha. Lineage (NCBI taxonomy): Eukaryota > Viridiplantae > Streptophyta > Magnoliopsida > Poales > Poaceae > Avena > Avena eriantha. Next base: position 232,523,365 of record OU342741.1, read on the forward strand.
CCTATGTGTGTGCATTTGTATTCAAATGCAAACTTAATACATGCACACATGTAGGGGGAGTTATTTTCATCCTTGGAATGATGTGTTAGTAGGGTTACATTGCAAGTCCTAGTATTGTCATCTAACACAAAAAGGAGGAGATTGAAAGAACATTTCATGACCTCTGGTATTTTGTGTGTTAGATAACAATACCAAGGATTATTTAATTGTGTGCTTAGTGTGCAGAATAATATTACCACCCAGTGCTGCTAAATAGAGTTTGGCGGGGGGATTATCAGCCCCTACAAAGGGTCGGATTATCTGCCCCACAAAGTTCACCAAAGACCCCAAGGTGCGTCATGCAGTTGGGGGTGGCAGAGTTTCCCTCGGATTTACCAGCCAGGGCTAGAGCTTTTTCCCAGGCTGGATAATCTGCCCTCTTCAGGGGGGCGGCCGCTCCCTCAGGAACTTTGGCTAAGTCATCACGGGGGATCATGTAGATGGGGGCGGAGATTTCCCCAGATTAACCGGAAAGAGCCGAAGAAATTGCTCAGGTTGGATAATTCGCACCTCCAAGGGGCCAGATCATCCGCCCCCAGGAATTCGACAAAGGCAACAAAGGAGCGTCACTCAGGGATGGGGCCGTACTTTTGTCTGGATTGTCCGAGATAGGGCCGGATGTTTGCCCCGGCCAGATAATCTGGCCCCCACTTAGGCCAGATAATCCAGCGCGCAAAGTGTCCAATGGCAACTTTTCGAATGGGGCTATAAATAGCCCCTCAGATCCCCATTTCGGATCTGTTGGATCCTATGAAAAATCTCTGCCTAGTTCATATCGATTCAAGCACCATCTCCATCTTCAACCACTCAAAGGATCCAGGCTTTGGGTAATCAAAGGAGGATACTTTGATCTACATTGACATCCATCAAGATCTTCACTTCCCCTCCATTCACTTGGAGGATTTGTGATCTAGTGTTTCTTGCAATTCCCTAGATCTCAATTTCGGTTATTGATCAACTTGTTCTTGTTGCAGCTTGTTGTCATCATGGGAGCCTCCAATTCAGTTGTGATGTGTTCCCCAGTAGAGTTGTAAAGGCACCGATTCCCACCTAGAAGGGTACCATATAGTCGAAGGTGGATTAGGACTTTGGTGGCGAGATCCATTGGAGAACAGGGTGAGGCATATTGTGGCGTGGTGGTCTTAGTTCCTCCCAGCCCTCCAACGCAGGCATACTTCCTTTAAATAGGAAGGAACTATGGTGAAACAAATCTTGTGTCTCCACGTGCTTCACTATGGTTAACTCGTTCCACACTCTCCGCCTTTACTTGCTTAGTAGTTAGGTTTACATATAGGGAAATTTCTCGTAGTTGCATATCTAGAGAATTTACCTTTGTGTTAAGCCTAAAATTGAAAAAGAACTATTGTGTATCACCTATTCACCCCCTCTAGGTGCCCATACGATCCATTTCAAATGGGCTACCTTTGCTGATTTCGATGAGTTGGAGGATGGTGACTGCCTTATGTTCAAGGTCACCGCAGACGGGTTCAAGATGAAAATCTACGACCACATCACCTCCTGCCGGAAGGTGTTCATCTGTCGTGAGCATGCACATCTTGATTAAGGGCCTCTTTGGATTGAAGGATTTTCAAAGGAATTTTGGAGGAATTTGACCCATAGGATTTTTCATAAGGAAGCCCTTTGGATGAAAGGAATCATACCTCCAAAATTCATATGGATTGCATTTCTACACCCCAATCCCTTAGGAATTTCAACATTCACTTTTTTACACTAATTCACGTAGGATTGAGGCAATTTTCCTGCGTGTTTCTCATGTTTCATCGAACTGACTTTAAGCCTACAGATTTCCTCTTTTTTGTACCTGCAACCTTGTTATCCTGTGTATTGAAATCCTATGATCCAAAGAAAGCTATTTGATCTATTTTGCAATCCATTGTTCTGTACCTATGACCCAGTCAAATTCCTGTGTTTTTAAATCCTATTATCCAAATAAGCCCTAAGTTCTCTTTAAGTTTGTTGTTCGATCTTTTGGTGATCGTTTGTGATGATTATGCGTCAAGCCCTAAGTATGTTTAATATGAATAGTACTACTACCACTACTACTACTACTACTACTAATACTAATACTACTACTACTACGACTAATACGAGCAAGCATAGCATGAGCCGTTACTAGACATGGCTAAGAAATGTACGTAGTAGACCTTTTTTTCCGAATCTACTAGAAATTTATTAGACTGGCCTACAAAAACCAATCCTTAAGATGGGACCCAGTTAGTACAACATAAGCCAATTAATTCCACCACTATGTATTGAAGGGTGACGGGTAGGCTACACTAGCGTAAAATCAAAAATTTCTACCGCGTCAACCAGGAATACTATGGTCATAGATCACGGGATTACCGCTAGACGCGCAGGTGCGGAACTCGATGAAGCACGTTGCGGCAGTGTAGATGTTCTACGTCTCCTCCTCGTCCTCGTCCCACGAGCAGCTCCCCTTTGCGCGGCTCGTCCAAGTGCTACAGATGCAGCACCTCCGAGGTATCCACACGTCCGGAGTGGAAGCCGTCACACGCCAGACTGCTAGGTCTGTGCGTGCAACACAGGCGGAAGAGGAGTGGCGGCTGGGTGGAATGCTCTCTCCTTTTCAGCTCGCCTCACTCCCTCTTATATAGGCATCCCTGGTGGGCTTCTACATTAGCAGCCCATTAGCAGCCTAAGCCTGGTCTAATTCGGATCCAATCCTCATTAGGCTTCCAGCCCCTAAAGTGTGTGACCCTATAGGTTCATACACGTATAGACATGACGCGAGTACACTTACTCCGTCAATAGTTGGTAGCGGCCTCTAGCAAGACGTGCCAACTCCTAAACGCATATAAAGATCATTCGGAAGAACCATCACAAGGTTGAGTACATGTCTTTCCCTTTGCCTCATGATATTTGGTCTAGCTCTAAGCTGACCTCTCTTTCTCGATACTGTGATTCAGAATTCCTTTACTAGGTTAACTCTTAACCATATGTAGCACGGCCATGCATTTCTAGATCCGATCACTCGAGGGGCCCAGAGATATCTCTCTCAAGTAGAGAGGGGCAAATCCCATCTTGATTGACCGATGCCTTGCAGCATGTATCAGGACAAACCCGAAAGCTACCTTTATAACTACCCAGTTACGGAGTAGTGTTTGATAGCCCCAAAGTAGGTCGATCCACATCTCAAGTACATGCGACAATCTCAGGTCTAAGGACAAAACGTACACGATGTGTAGAGAGAGCTGCAAGTATTATTGCTAGTCTCATGTTGGGTCAATCCAACCCCATGTTCATAACATGTGTCCACATCATTGGTTTGACATCTCCATGTCAATGACTTGCGAAACATAGTCATTAACCAATCGATGTGCTAGTCTAATATTCACGTGTGTCCTCGCATGAACTCCGACTAGGGACAATTATTAGATAACCATACAAGTAAAGAGTTTCACAAACAATTCACATAATTGCCAATCAATACAAGTTGCCTGGTATATGGATATTTAAGGAACATTATAATAACTCATGGATACACATGAAATACAATCATCTCTATGATTGCCTCTAGGGCATATTTCCTTCAGTCTCCCACTTGCACTAGAGTCAATCTAGATAGTATCTAATACCTATTGCTCTTGTGTGCGCTTCATGCGCAGGCTGCGGGAGTGGCTTAGTCAAGGGATCAGCAACATTTGAGTCCGTATGTATTTTGCATAACATGACACTACCTTCATCAATGAACTCACGAATCAGATGGTAGCGCATGCGAATATGTTTGTTCTTCTGGTGCTGTCTAGGTTCTTTGGCTTGTGCAATAGCACCATTGTTGTCACAATAAACGTCCAAGGGATTGGACGAGCCCTGAACCACACCAAGAGCGATCAGGAAATTCCTAATCCAAACAGCTTCCTTTGCAGCCTCCGAGGCAGCAATATATTCAGCTTCTGTTGAAGAGGAGGCCACTGTATCTTGCTTGGAACTTTTCCAGCTCACAGCACCACCATTCATGACAAACACATAACCTGATTGCCATTTCGAGTCGTCTGAGTCATTAAGGTAACTCGCATCTGTGTAACCCTTTACACTGAGTTCAACCTCACCTCCATAAACTAGGAACATATCCTTAGTCCTTCTCAAGTACTTAAGGATATTGTTTACCGCTGTCCAGTGAATCTCACCTGGATCAGCCTGGTATCTGCTCGTAACACTTAGAGCATAGGAAACATCTGGGCGAGTACATGTCATTGCATACATGATGGATCCAATAGCCGAAGCATATGGAACCCTACTCATGCGTTCTCGCTCATCAGTGGTCGAAGGACACTGAGTCTTGCTGAGTTTAATGCCGTGAGACATGGGCAAGAACCCCTTCTTAGCCTCTTCCATGCTGAACCGTTTCAACACTTTGTCAATGTACGTACTCTGGCTTAATCCAATTAGCCTCCTTGATCTATCTCTATAGATCTTGATACCCAGAATATATGCCGCTTCTCCCAAGTCCTTCATAGAAAAACTATTTTTCAATGAGGTCTTAACAGACTCGAGCATAGGAATGTCATTTCCAATCAATAATATGTCATCCACATATAAGATTAGAAACACAAGTGATTTCCCATTTTCTTTCTTATACACACAAGGTTCTTGTTCGTTTTTGGTGAAGCCAAACTCCTTTACAACTTCATCAAATCGAATGTTCCAACTCCGAGATGCTTGCTTCAGCCCATAAATAGACTTTTGAAGTTTGCATACCTTTCCAGCATTGTTTGGATCGACAAAACCTTCGGGCTGCATCATATACACGTCCTCAGAAAGGATTCCATTTAAGAAAGCCGTCTTGACGTCCATCTGCCATATCTCATAATCGAAATGTGCAGCAATGGCTAGAATGATCCGTATAGATTTAAGCATCGCTACGGGCGAGAAAGTCTCGTCGTAGTCAACTCCTTGAACTTGTCGAAAACCTTTTGCAACAAGTCGAGCTTTATGGATGTGAACATTTCCATCCATATCAATCTTCTTCTTATAGATCCACTTGCACTCGATGGCTTTAAAACCATCAGGCAGGTCAACCAAGTTCCAAACTTTATTGTCTCCCATGGACTCTATCTCGGATCTCATGGCAATCAGCCATTTCTCAGAGTCTGGGTCCACCATCGCTTCTGCATAGGTCGCAGGCTCATCATTGTCTAACAATAATAACTCTCGCGCTTCGCGGAGCCTCGCCGACCTTCGTGGTTGTGGTGCTTCTATTGCCACGGGTTCCTCAACTTGTTCTGCTACAATAGCATCACTCGTAGAAGCATCCCCGACTGGCTCATCTTGAACTTCTTCAAGTCGCACCGACCTTCCACTCGTTCCCTTTGTGAGAAACTCTTTCTCTAGGAAAACACCGCTACGAGCGACAAACACTTTGCCCTCTTCTCGGTTGTAGAAGTAATACCCTAAGGTTTCCCTTGGGTATCCCACAAAAATGCACTTATCCGATTTGGGTGTTAGCTTGTCCGACTGAAGTCGCTTGACAAATGCATCACAACCCCAAATCTTTAGAAAAGACAAACTGGGATTCTTTCCAGTCCACATCTCATATGGTGTCTTAACTACGGATTTAGATGGTACCCTATTTAGTGTGAAAGCTGCTGTTTCTAGCGCGTAACCCCAAAATGATAATGGTAAATCCGACTGGCTCATCATCGATCGAACCATGTCCAACAAAGTTCGATTACGCCGTTCAGAGACCCCGTTTCTTTGAGGCGTTCCGGGCGGCGTTAGCTGTGGAACAATTCCGCAACTCTTAAGATGATTGCTAAACTCGTGACTCAAATATTCACCTCCGCGATCAGATCGCAAGGCCTTTATTTTCTTGCCACGTTGATTCTCTACCTCATTTTGAAACTCTTTGAACTTTTCAAAAGTTTCAGACTTATGCTTCATCAAGTAGACATAGCCATATCTACTGAAATCATCAGTGAAAGTAATGAAGTAGTGATATCCTCCTCTAGCTGTCGTGCTCATTGGTCCACATACATCAGTATGTATGAGTTCCAACAAGTCTGTCGCTCTCTCGGGAAACCCCTTGAAAGGCGTCTTGGTCATCTTTCCAAGTAAACAAGCTTGACATGTCTCGTATGATTCAAAATCAAACGAAGTTAGAAGACCATCACCATGGAGCTTCTTCATGCGCTTTTCACTTATATGCCCCAAACGACAATGCCACAGATAGGTAGGACTCAAATCATTTGGCCGAAGCCTTTTAGCACTAACATTGTAAACACATGCATTATCAAGATTTAAAATAAATAACCCATTCATAATGGGAGCATCAGCCACAAACATAGCATTCTTAGAGATTACACAACCATTGTTTGTACTCGCGAATGAATAACCATCCCTCATCAAACATGAAGGTGATAAAATGTTTCGACCCATACTAGGAATGTAATAACAATTATTCAACTCCATGATAAATCCTGACGGAAGGTGAAGTTGCATGACGCCGACGAACAATGCAGCAACCCTTGCTTTATTTCCGACGCGAAAATCCACTTCGCCTTTTTGCACTTCTCTAGTCCTTATTAGCCCTTGCATCGAATTGCAAATATGAGCAACCGATCCGGTATCAAATACCCAAGAGTTAACATAAGAATCTGCGAGAAAAATGTCCACAACATTTACAACAAGTGTACCTGAGTGGGAAGTACTCTTACTTCCACTTTTCTTCAAAGAAGCCTGGTACTTGCTGCAGTTTCTCTTCCAGTGGCCATATTCGTGACAAAAGAAACACTCAGTGTCTCCTGCAGGACCAGCCTTTTGCTTGGGTGCAGGGTTTGGCTTAGGGATCGTATCCTTAGCCTTGCCCTTCTTCTTCTGCCAAGAAGTGCCCTTTTTCTTGAAGCTAGGCTTGTTCTGCACAGCCATCACATGGCTATGCCCTGGACACTTCTTAATGTCACATTCTGCTGTTTTCAGCATCCCACATAATTCATTAAGGCCCCTCTCCACTCCATGCATATGGTAGTTCGAAATGAAATGCCCATAGCTAGATGGAAGAGATGCCAAAATGAAGTCAGTGGCCAACTCTTGGCCTAATGGAAAACCAAGCTTTTCCAAAGTCTGACTGTAACCAACCATTTTGATCACATGGGGGCCTACAGCTGCTCCCTCTGCCAGCTTGCATTCCACAAAGGACTTAGCGACATTGTACCTCTCAGTCCTAGCCTGAGTCTGGAACATGTCCTTAAGCGCAACGATCATATCGTACGCTTCCTGATCCTCAAACTGTTTTTGAAGATCAGGTTCCATGCATGCAAGCATAAGACAACTGACCTCAAGAGATTCATCACATGCTTTCTTGTAGGCATTCTTAAGGGTAGCAGTTGCATTATCAGCAGGTTCATCCGGGATTGGGGTATCCAGAACAGTTTCCTTTTTCTCAGCCCTGAGAACAATTCTCAGGTTACGGACCCAGTCCGAATAGTTTGTTCCATTTAGTTTATCCTTTTCAAGAATCGAACGGAAAGCAAAAGGTGATGAATTGTTCGGTGCCATTGATCTACAACAAAAAAAATATGCAAAATACTAAGCCATGTAACCATGAAAGAGTAAAACATATTAAACAATTTAATAGCATATACTCCCACTTAAATCAACATCCCTCTATTGATACTAAGTGATTCAAGATCCACAATTAACAAGTCGACTAGTGAGCTTTAGCATCACTGCTAGAAGACAAGGTAAATCGGTAAGCAACCTTTGCTAATCATATCACATATGACTCTTGTTGTTGGGTGACATCTCTATGTCAAACCTAGGCGCCCAACCTTTATGCCCCAAGGTCCTTAACTGTTAAGATGACCTTGTTAAGCTCACCAACCCTTATGCGTGTAGGTATCCGATACAAACCCATCCATCCAAGGAAAACCGTGGCACCCTAATTTCATAGACCCACCAACGATTGTACAGGGCATAGGATGGTGCAAGGTTTGGTTGGGAGGGCATGGTTTAACTTAAACTTTGTGAGGGATCGTTCTACTTCTATCATCTAAGCATGCATAGTAGTAAAACGTATAAGAATAGCATTCACATAGATGTGATACAGTATGGCCCATTTTCTCATGGTGATCTCCATCGCCATAGAACCTGTCCACCATGATGATCTCCATCTTCATGCTCTATGCGAGCCATCCTCCAAGTGATGAGTTCTCCAAGAACTAATACAAGCTATTACTCCTAACATCTAGTAATCAAAATTACATGGTATTGGGATCATCACAAGTTGGCACGCAGGCCATTACAATAATTGACAACACATATGGCTCCAGCCGTGTTGCCCAACTCACGACACGCAGGTCATGAAAAAATACATACATGCATCACATACATTTTTGGGCCATACTGATCACATAAATCCTGCAAAAACAAGTTGTGCATAGAATCGCATTCTACCGGATCATGTGAAATCGTACCACCTATGAACCTTAACGAGATACAAAAAGGGGGCTACGACTAAGGGGGGTCTAGGGGGTCTCCCCCCGCGGGGTTCGAAGGGGCAGCGCCCCTCGCGGTACCTTCGTGAAAAATGAGAGATCAAATCTATACAATTTTCTTTAAGGATTTTGATCGGCAAATCCAATTTACCATAAACCGACCATAGTTCCGATTTGACCAAACTCCTTTGATCACGGTACGTCGATTCAGATCTAATTCCCGATTCGATCAATCATATTGATCTTCGCGTGATTCAGAAGGATTTATGTGTCACTGTCTACCCCGATGGCGGAAACCGACCGGTAGGGGTAAGTCGTTCGACGACCTTAGAATCACGATCACGGAAAGTAAGATCATAGATCAATCCAAAAACACCGCCATACAAATGATCATATCATTCGTATCAATCTACATATCACCATATGCAAACTTCCCGAACCTATGACTGAATAGCATCGGCTCTGATACCACTGAAGGGTGACGGGTAGGCTACACTAGCGTAAAATCAAAAATTTCTACCGCGTCAACCAGGAATACTATGGTCATAGATCACGGGATTACCGCTAGACGCGCAGGTGCGGAACTCGATGAAGCACGTTGCGGCAGTGTAGATGTTCTACGTCTCCTCCTCGTCCTCGTCCCACGAGCAGCTCCCCTTTGCGCGGCTCGTCCAAGTGCTACAGATGCAGCACCTCCGAGGTATCCACACGTCCGGAGTGGAAGCCGTCACACGCCAGACTGCTAGGTCTGCGCGTGCAACACAGGCGGAAGAGGAGTGGCGGCTGGGTGGAATGCTCTCTCCTTTTCAGCTCGCCTCACTCCCTCTTATATAGGCATCCCTGGTGGGCTTCTACATTAGCAGCCCATTAGCAGCCTAAGCCTGGTCTAATTCGGATCCAATCCTCATTAGGCTTCCAGCCCCTAAAGTGTGTGACCCTATAGGTTCATACACGTATAGACATGACGCGAGTACACTTACTCCGTCAATAGTTGGTAGCGGCCTCTAGCAAGACGTGCCAACTCCTAAACGCATATAAAGATCATTCGGACGAACCATCACAAGGTTGAGTACATGTCTTTCCCTTTGCCTCACGATATTTGGTCTAGCTCTAAGCTGACCTCTCTTTCTCGATACTGTGATTCAGAATTCCTTTACTAGGTTAACTCTTAACCATATGTAGCACGGCCATGCATTTCTGGATCCGATCACTCGAGGGGCCCAGAGATATCTCTCTCAAGTAGAGAGGGGCAAATCCCATCTTGATTGACCGATGCCTTGCAGCATGTATCAGGACAAACCCGAAAGCTACCTTTATAACTACCCAGTTACGGAGTAGTGTTTGATAGCCCCAAAGTAGGTCGATCCACATCTCAAGTACATGCGACAATCTCAGGTCTAAGGACAAAACGTACACGATGTGTAGAGAGAGCTGCAAGTATTATTGCTAGTCTCATGTTGGGTCAATCCAACCCCATGTTCATAACATGTGTCCACATCATTGGTTTGACATCTCCATGTCAATGACTTGCGAAACATAGTCATTAACCAATCGATGTGCTAGTCTAATATTCACGTGTGTCCTCGCATGAACTCCGACTAGGGACAATTATTAGATAACCATACAAGTAAAGAGTTTCACAAACAATTCACATAATTGCCAATCAATACAAGTTGCCTGGTATATGGATATTTAAGGAACATTATAATAACTCATGGATACACATGAAATACAATCATCTCTATGATTGCCTCTAGGGCATATTTCCTTCATGTATCTAGCCAAATTTGTCCATAAGCTTGGATCCAGCTGCCATCTCACACATTGTTGTAATTAGAATTTGTTTCTATTGCTATTTGTACATAATAATAATATTTTAATGCTTATGGACTACCTCCAAGGGTCACCTTTAAGTTTTTGAGCTTATGGATTGGCTCCACTATGTATGTGAAACTCCTTATCCATTTTTCCCATATGGATAGTTTGTGGCCAACGTAGTGGATGCACTAAGATAATAAAATCTGTTCCAGCATTTAGACCAGGTAGGAGACCCAATCATCTGAGTAGAAAGAAACAATAAAGAAAACCTTTTTTATGAGTTACTCCGTCATGCGTACTGGCTGAACAAGCAAATAAAAAACACGTCTCTCGGATAGAATCTTGTCCACTGCTTTGACAAGACATTACTACTAGTATAGAACTTTGGGTGGGTCGTAAATATTTACAGATAGTAGCTCAATCGCTAGTATGATGGCATACCCATAGTCTACCCCGGTACACCTAGGTTTACTTTGCTACTGCGGCAGAGCCATGATCCTGCCCGCTAGGTCTTGGATGGACCAACGAGATTTCTCAAAGGCCGGCGACGAGGTCCAGACCTTGACATTTTGCTTCCACTATTTACTCTCCTCTCTCCTCCTACTAGTACTACCTCGCTCAGCCTTTGTAGAAACCATTTACTTCCACTGTTGGTGCCTTGCTTCTTTATTTCTGCATCCAAGGATGTCACCAAAGAACCTATCTCGTCAGAAGAACAGCAAGATGGCGGTGGTCAGAGCCATGGAGAAATCCCACCGGCATGCTCAGACCGAGAAAGGAGACCAGCCATGGGGCGAGGGCTCGCCTTCGCGCATGTATCCGAAGAGCGGCAATCATGGGGACCAAAAGTCTGGGTAGGTTTGTACTTCCGTTGATTCCTAGGCTGTCTACTCCTACTATTGAATCGTCTATGTACATCTTCCAGGGCAAGAGGCTCGAGGGTCGAATTTTCCACCCCACGGGTCGATAGCATGACAGATATCTCTGACGCGTACGATGCCGTCATACCCGCTCTTGGTCGAAGAAGAGAGGTACTATAGTCACTATACATGTATTGGAATTTTATGTTCTTCTCTGCATGCACACCATGCTCTCTTACTGATGATGCATTTTCTATGTAGGAAGTCAGGGCGAGAATCTCAGCCAAAGTAGATGAAATCAACATTCATAACATCAACATTCTGTAGAAAAAATTCGAGCTCAACTTAGAGTGTGATCGCCTCCAAGCCAATTTGGATTTTCAAAAGAAGCTAGCACAATATTATGAGCGTGACTCCTCGATGCTTCGCGCTGGGTGCGAAAATTTGAAAAAGGAAGTCACGGAGCTCCGCAGCCAACAGCTACCATTGCAGAGATCGTCCAGGTCACGCCCCGCTAAGTAGGAATAGAGAAGCCATTTCATTTTGGCTGTCGTGGTCGCGACCATTTCGGAGTTCGTCGAGGTCATGCCTTCGCAGGGTGACCACGGTGTTGCAATCACCAAATTTGAGACAGGGAAAGATTTTGCATTGGAGTAGGAACTCGGAAGGGAGAAGACTTCCCTTGGCCCTTTTTTCTTTTGGGTGCATGGATCGTTTTTCTCATTCGTCTTCGCATAATTATATTGCACTCTTAACAATCGAATATTCTCTATGGAGATTTTGTAACGATACACTTGCGGTATAGTAGTCACCATTTAGTGTACGTATACATTTAAATTTAGTCAAATATGTGACATCCTTTTTAATTAGGTTGGAGGGCATTTTCAAAAATATAGGATGGAGGGAGAGTATGTCTGATGAATCAAAATAATTAAATCATCAATGAGTGATCTTTAAATTTGGTCATGCTTTCTACTTTGTCAGTAGTATACTATCAACTGTTTTGCCTCCCCTATATGTGGGCCCTATGTCGATGAGTGAGTTATTGGGTGATTTTTTGCTCTTCCCTATTAAAATATTGTGGTTATGATATAGGGGAGATAATATAGGGCTGTTACTGGAGATAACCAAAATTTAGGGGAAAACTTTTTTTAGGCTAGTCATAGTGCAAATAACTTCATGAGTAACTAAGGGTCCAACTCAGCAAAATTGCTTATGTGGCAGTGAGTTAATCACACATACCAAGGTGAAATGAGTGTATTACCTAATAAATGAACTACTCCTCTATTAACATAGACTAATAACTTATGCATGTTATAGTCTATGTTACTCTCCACTATGACCAGCCTTTAGGGGAGGCCCCTACATATACACACATAGGGGAGAAAATGTAGGCGTGCTGTTGGACTTTCGCTACGAGGTTTCTGCTCAACCTACAGCCCGTGATTACTACTCACTCATACAAAATAGATCAGAGATGCAAAACATCATACAAATACTTAGATGGAAATCAAATATTCTAACAATGGTCGCCAAATCACAAGGAGTCTAAAGTACAAAGAAATGACTATGGATAATGGATGGATGGATGGTGGAAGTGATGAATAATGGATGAACAATGGTGTGGATCTCCTTTGGTGGTGTTGTGATTGAATCTGATAATGGCGGCTCTCTGGTCGGTGGCTGGAGCCTCGAAGTATATAGGCGTCTTCACGAAAGTTGTAGGGTTTGATGAGACAAAGCCGTCACCACCTGGTACGGGCGGGCGGTATGGGCGGGCCTTGCCCGTACTAGTTGTCGTTAAGCGTGCCGACACCCTAGAACTGCTTCGCAATTACTTGGCCATGTGTACTTCCTCAAAATCCTTCATTATGACTCCTTATTTTGCATTAAAAGCCGTGATTTCATGCACAACATAATTCAAAGAGAGGATTTGCATATCTTTGCAATTATTAGTCATTAGTGGCAAGGACTGAGAGTTTCTTTGGCAATTGCTTGACCAAAAACAATGTTTAAATGCAGTGGAAGATGGAAAAAATCAGAACCATCACTCAGCTACTCCACCGTTTAGACATATACTATTAGGAGGCTGTGTCTATCTAGAAAAGAAAATGCACCGTCAGCGCTAGGGACACCCAACTATTGTTTGGAGTACTTTGGGTCACAAGAACAACTACCCCAATAGTCTAACCAGGGACACCCAATTATTCCTTGCATAGCCATTCGCGCCAGAGCCTTCGCAGGGAAGGTATCCGCTTTGACCCATTGATTTTGGATTGGACGGTGATGACTAGATTCCTGCACCAACAATAGGGTTATTGCAGTACTTGTTGCAGCAAATATTTAAGAGTTTTTCCCGATGGGAGATCGACGAACAGAAATAACACGACCCCGCAACCACGTTGTCAATGCGGCCATGATTCGCACCCACATTGTGGTTTGGAAATAGCCTATTCTATAAGTTACTACAAAAGAGATAATTGCGAGAGGTTTAAAATATCTAATAACAAAGAACTTTTAACAAGAACAAAATAACCTAAGACAGAAAGTAAACAGGAATATGAACTGAATTAAAGATATTGTAGTTGTAGGATTGAGTGGAATGAGAGAGGGCTTCTAGGCTTCGGTCTCACTATTACTAGATGGGAAAATATATGTGTGATCTATAAGAGATTCCTTAGAAAAATAAACATTCCCCATTTGATTACCGGGCTGTCACTCTGTGTGCACCATGCATGATTCTGCGCGTCACCGCAAGTCAAAAGGCACTTCCAGACCAAAGGATCACATAAACTCATCTTAGATCACAATAAATTCTAACTTAGCACACTAGATCATACCTCAACCTAGAATTGAATCAATAACTCACACATGGATGAACATCAACACATATATAAATATATAATGATGTCACAACTGTGTTCAATCTTACAACTACTAAACACAAGAGAGAGAGAGGGACATGGAGATGATGATGGAGATGGAGATCGATGTGTGGTGGTGGTGATGTCTTCCCTCTCCTAATCTTCTTATTGCTTGCATGCCTTGATGGTGATGGTGTTGAGGGAGATCTAGATCTCGGAGGTGTGGTTGAGGTAGATCTCTGCCGCCGTGGAGATCATATGGGTGGCGCGGCGGCAGGGCTCCGCCCTTGAAGGGCTATGGTGTTGTGGCTCTCTGTTGGGTCCTCCCTCCTTTATAAAGGCCTTGGGGGTGCCCTAGGGTTCCTCCAATACCGTCATATGACTTAGGGAAGGTTCTGGAGCTTTTCCGGGGGTGAAATTCCATCGTTTACGACCTTTTTACCAACTATATGGCAGGAACTTTTAGTTTCGGTAATATAGTTAGTCGTTGAACTTGCCGATCCTTTAGTATTTTGGTCGCCATTTCTTCATACGAACTCCATTTTGGGTGTTCTTAGGCTCGTTGAGTTCGTCTTGTCGAGGGCTACAACCCCATGGTCTTGGATATTTATTTTCAGAAGTTAGAAAAATGCACTTTTCCAACCTCTCAAATGGCTAAGTTAGGTCCCTACAGCTCCTCCATACTATGCTCTCTTTGTTCATTTGTATCCATAATCTTCATGAACACCTACACACATGTCATAGACAAGGAAAGTGATAAAATTCTACCTAAACTACTAAATGTGAAAGCTCATATGAAAGTAAATGAGAACTAGAAGCATGTAAATGATTAACACTCATATCCATCCACATCAATAGCGGGCTGAACATTAGAAGCATGTAAATGATTAACACTCGAAGCACCATACTCCGCAAGACTTTTACTTTCCATAGTTCCTATATTTTTTAATTTCCTATAACTAAAATAAATAACAAGACTACTAACAAAAGGTAAACTAATTTTTTTTTCTTTTCAAATAATCAAAAGAAGTAAGATAAATAGCAACAAACGGAAATAAACTATGTGCGACTAGGAAGGTAATAATTGGACGCTTAGCTCCCCAAAAAAACGGTGCCAATTTGATAACTGGATTCCTGCACCAACAACTGGGTTATTTCAGTACTTGTAGTAGCAAATATTTAAGAGTTTGTCCCGATGGGAGATCGACAAACGGAAATAACACGAACTCGCCGCCACGTTGTCAATGTGGCCATGTTTCGCACCCAAACCATGGTTTCGAAATAGCCTATTCTATAAGTTACTAGAACATCGATAATTGAGAGAGGTTTAAAATATCTAATAACAAAGAACTTTTAACAAGAACAAAATAAACTAAGATGGAAAGTAAATAGGAATATGAACTGAATTAAAGGGATTGTAGTTGTAGAATTGAATGCAATGAGAGAGGGCTTCTAGGCTTCTGTCTCACTAGTACTAGATGGGCAAATATATGTGTGATCTATAAGAGATTCCTCAGACAAATAAACGTTCCCCATTTGATTACCAGGTTGTCACTCTATGTGCACTATGCATGATTCTCGCGCGTCACCGCAAGGCAAAAGGCACTTCCAGACCAAAGGATCACATAAACTCATATTAGATCACAATAAATTCTAACTTAGCGCACTACATAATACCTCAACCTAGAATTGAATCAATCACTCACACATGGATGGACAACAAAAGGTTTATAAATATATAATTATGTCTCAACCGTGTTCAATCTGACAATTACTAAACACAAGAGAGAGAGGGAGATGGAGATGATGATGGAGATGGAGACCGATGCGTGGTGGTGGTTATGTCTTTATTCTTGTCCTCTTCTTCTTGCTTGGATGCCTTGATGGTGATGGTGTTGAGGGAGTTCTAGATCTCGGAGGTGTGGTTGAGGTAGAGCTCCACCTCTGTGGAGATCGGATGGGTGGCGATGGCGGCAGGGCTCTGCCCCTGAAGGGCTATGGTGTTGTGGCTCTCTCTTGGGTCCTCCTCCTTTATATAGGCCATGGGGGTGACCTATGGTTCCCCTAGTACTGTCATATGACATAGGGAAGGTTCGGGAGCTTCTCCAGGGATGGGGCAAAATCTCGTCGTTTGCGACCTTTTTACCAACTATACGGCCAAACTATATGGCGGGAACTTTTATTTATGACCGTATAGTTGGTCGTTGAACTTGCAGATCCTTTAGTATTTTGGTCGCCATTTATTCATACGAACTCCGTTTTGGGTTTTCTTGGTCTCGTTGAGTTCGTATCGTCTAGGGATACAACCCCATGGTCTTGGATATTTATTTTGAGAAGTTGGAAAAATTCACTTTTCCAACCTCTCAAATGGCTAAGTCTGGTCCCTACAGCTCCTCCATACTATGCTCTCTTTGTTCCTTTTTATCCATAATCTTCACGAACACCTACACACATGTCATAAACAAGGAAAGTGATAAAATTCTAGCTAAACTACTAAATGTGAAAGCTCATATGAAAGTAAATGAGAACTAGAAGTCATGCATATAAGGCATAGCTATAGCTAGAAGAAACATGGTATGAGAGATAAATGGCACATTTTATATGGCTAAAAGAGGTGGTATTTCACAGCCATCGACTTCCCCAATCTAGACCTTGCTTGTCCTCGAGCAGGAAGGGTCGATAATAAATTAATGGTTGTGAAATAGCTTATCATTGGAAATCAATGCCTTGCATCCTTATTTCTTCTATAAGATGGAAGAGAGAAAACATGTATTCATACAAGGAAACACAATATCAGTTATAAAGACCACTAAATATTTATAAAATAGTTATATGCTCCATGTCAACAGTGAATGTAACTTGCAGACAAACTTGTGATCCTCTTATTACACCTTTGGTATAACTTTTCATATCATTTTTAATGAGGCAAAACTTAGTCACAAATAGATGTAAATCATAAATAGGAATAAAGTTTATCGATTCTACCCAATCATGTCATCTAGTTAAGGCTCTCAAGTGCAAACATCAGTTATTGAGTTTAAGAAAGTTTATCTCTTAGTAACAAGATTTATGCCAAAAGGAAATGCAAGACCATGTCAAAATAAGCATAGCATTAAAGTGTCTCTTATGGTCATCCACATCAATGAATCATGGCTATCAAACACTTGTTTTCTATTCTTTGTCTTTCTAAAACTTTAGTTCATCAGTAATGAGATCATGCCAAAACTTAGTGTGTTTAATCAGACTATGCAGGCTAAGAATGGATACTCGTGACCATTACTAAGGTGTCCCTTTTCGGTATAATGATTTCTCATAATGGTCAGAGGAGTATTCCATCTTTTGCTTTGAACGCAGGCCCATGCTAATACCAATGCATACCCAAATATAGCATTTTTTCTACATATGTTGGGCAACTCATAGCCAAAATTCAAGAGTTTCCTCTTTTTGGACAGTTCAGAGGCCAGCGGAGTTGTTAGCATCCCATGTTGTGCGACAGTGGTGCATAAATCCATAAAGCAATATCATACTTTAATCAATAGGTCAAGATTTGGCATGCATCTCAGTTACCGCTAAATATTAGTTTCTTCAAACAAATCCTTTCAAAGAGTACTATCAATTCAATCATCACATCTATGGTGTTGAGTATCTTTAAGGCTAAACTCTTAAGACAATTAAACAACACCGTATTTAGCATAGAACTCAAAACTTCGAAATATCATTTCCACATGACAACTCCTTCCGTAAGCAAACTATGAAGTCTATTGTTTTGACATTATGGGGTCGAGCATAACCTATTCATTTAAGACAAAGCTATTTAGCAACAACCAACAAATTTCAAAAGATCTTGATCGAGCATTCATTCTTTCCAAGTGTAGAGATTATGGCAATGTTTTCTAGAGGATCACAAATAGTGTCACAAGCTTGATAAACAATTAGGCAAGATGCATACAAGCTCTAAGTCAACTCCTATGGTGCCTATCATGAGAAAGTGTATCCCCATATGAATACAGAACTAGACTCACTTAAACAAGCATCCAAAAACAGCAGGATACATGATTGCATTAAATCTTCATTGAATACGAACATCGCACAAGACTCTACACATGCAGAAGTAACCTCCCCAAGCTTAGAACTTTGCAAGAACCAAACTTGAGTATATCACCAAAAGAAAAGAGAAAATACAGTTTCCAAAAGAGAGCGTGATAAGTGGTTACCTCCCCAAGCTTAGTTGAAAACAAGGATGACACATTTTACCGGTGAGGTACAAGTAACCTGTCTTTTGATGGACAAAGAACCTTTGCTTTAATATACTTCTTGATATAACCTGGTGGCTGTCTTCCTTGTGAACCTTCTTGTAAACTAAGAAGAAAATAAAACACTTTGTGTTTTTGAAGGCACGGGGATTAGCTCAAAGTGATAAAAATACAAGTCCCACTGAGTCGGTTCATCAACCTAAGCACCACGCTTAAGTCAAAAAACTAGTTCTAGAAGATGCCTCTCCTAGATTGTGATGAGGTGCAAGCGAAACAGGATACAAGACAAGAGTGTGCAACCCCTATGTTCTTATTAAAAGAGGTTCGAGTTGGAAGGTTTTACTATACACTGATGAAATGGATCGTATGGGCACCTAGAGGGGGGGTGAATAGGTGCTACACCAATTTTTAATAATTTTTCAATTTTAGGATTAGCACAAAGGGTAAATTCTCTAGATAAACTATTAGGTGGAATTTCCCTATATGCAAACCTATCTACTAGCGAGTAAAGAGCGAGTGGAAGAGGAACGGGTAAACCATAGTGAAGCATGCGGAGACACAAGATTTGTTTGACCGCAGTTCCTTCCTTGTTAAGGGAAGTACGTCTGTGGTTGAGGGGTGGGCGGTACTAAGACCACCACGCCACAATAGGCCTCACCCTGTTCTCCGATGGATCCCGCCACCAAAGGCCTGATCCACCTTTCCACTATAGGTACCCTTCGAGGCGGGCACCGACGCCTTTACACAACTAGCGGGGCAACTCCACAACAACTTGGAGGCTCCCGAAGTGACAACAAGCTGCCACAAGAACAAAGTTATCAAATGCAATGAACAAGATCTAGGTATTGACAAAAATACTAGATCAGGGATTTCTCCAAGTGAATGGAGAGGAGTTGAAGCGCCTCATTCGTGATGATGATGATGAACTTCTCCTCCTTCAATTCCCCCAAAGATCAAGATCTTCGGGTGGTTGAAGTGGGAGATCGAGAATAAGAGCTCTTGCACAATGTCTGGACAATTTCGAATAAATCAAGAGTTCTGAATGTTGGGGAAGAAGGGGTATTTATACCCCCTTCAGAAACCAGCCATTGGACACTTTGGGGGCCGGATTATCGGGCCCAAGTGAGGGCCGGATTATCCGGTCTGGGGAAAGCACCACCCCAGACTCGGAATATCCGGCAGATAATCCGCCCCCTATCAGAGTGTCGCGCCGAGCTTGCCCTTGATCAACTTCTGGGTGCCGGATTATCCGGTCCTATGCGAGGGCCGGATTACCCGGCCTGGGGAGGAAAAACCGCCCCAGTTCAGATTTTCTGGGAGAAAATCCGACCGGATACTGAGCGACGCGCCTTAGCTCCTTTTGCTTGAAAACTGGGGCCGAATTATACGGATCATGCGATAGTCGGATTATGCAGCCTAGGGAGGAAAAACCGCCCCAGTCCGGATTTTCCGGGCGAAAATCCGACCGGATACCGAGTGACATGCCTTGGATCCCTTTGAGCAATGAGGTAGGCCGGATTATCCGGACCTTGGTGGGGCGGATAATCCGGCCCCCCTCAAAGCTTCCTGCACACTTAGCGCACATGAATAATCTCCACGGTATTGTTATCTAACACGCAAAACATAGGAAAACATGAAATGTTCTTTCAATATCCCCCTTTTTTGTGTTAGATGACAATACCAGGATTTGGAGGAGAAAGTCACAGGACAAACAGTAATGGTCATGGAAGAGACTCCCCCTCAATGTGTGCATAATAGAATTTTGCATTGGAATACAAATGCACACAAATAGGTGGATCTATTCCATAGACATATGAGCAACATAAACATACCACCGAGGTAGAGGGAAGGCATCCTTGACATAAGTCACAATTATTAACGGATAACCAATATGAGCGCCTTCTGTGATAAACCTCCAGCAATAGGATATGAATAGATAAATCCATAAGCATAATCCATGAGATGAAATCCATAGATAAAATCAACACAACCACATAGATTCTCAAACAACCACAAAACACAAATTTAAAGTTCAACGCTAAATGGGCATAAGCAAGAAAATGACGAATAGAAAAATGCAAGTGCTTATGCCCGACCCATGCAAATCCACGGGCAACCTAATAGAACTACTTCTCCCCCTTTGGCATCGAGACACCAAAAAGGGAGAAGAGCGATGCTAGCGCCCCACGGGATCACTCGTAGTCCTCGTCCTCGTCCTCTTCCTCGTCTTCATTCTCATCCTCATCCTCATCCTCATCTTCAAGCTCCTTAGTGTCACCGTCCTCATCCTCATCATCAGCAGCATGCACAGAGGGGAACAAGTGACGCTCCAGCTCACCAAGTTCAACCCAGAGGAAGAGTTCCACCAAGCATATGAAGTGGGAGGTGTAGGAGCCGGAGGATCACCTGAAGCACCAAACACGTGGTGGAGAATGAGCTGCTGGGAGTGATCCAACTCATGGCGCTGCTTGTATGCCTCGTCCTGACCCTTGCGCGTGTCCACGCCCATGCAGAGAATGTTACGCTGGAACCAGTTCAGCTGCTTGATATCATGGGCAACGGGAGGCATAGGGGGCCTGCGAGCATTCCTCATGATGCCCTCAGGAGCAGAGGAGGGGTGAGAGGTCTTCCGAACCTTGGTGTAGATCTTCTTGGGCTTGTGCACCGAGTCGATGTGGAACTCCTCAGTAGGAAGTAGGTGCCGGATGAGCATCATAATGTAGGGTGCATAGGGAATGGACAGATGGTTGAACATAGCATCACACAGCTCATGGTAAATGAAGTCCATGACATCTAGCCTGTACTGCACTGACTCGTCCTCGCAAGAGGCCACCTCATGAGAAAATTGAAGTAGCTGAACAAGGTGACCACGGATGCTGTCATTATTGCCCCCACTTGGAGTAATGGAGTCACGGAAGAGACCCACTAAGGCAGCATAGATGGGATCAAGGCCAGGCAGAGTGCCCACAATGCCATTGCCCACAGTTCAAGGAGAGAGAGCTGCATCTTTGTTGGGCTTCAGTTGGGTTATGATGCGGTGGCCACTGGCTCTATCCCTGCTGCGGAAAGAGTATCCAATAACCTCATAAAACACGTGAAAATCAGCAGTCATAGGCCTGTCATGAGTCATCCACTTCATAGTGTGATGCTCATCCCCACAAATAACCAAAGTGGAGAAGAACTGCTTCACCACCTTAGAGTCAAAGGAGCACTGGAGAGACATGAGATGGCGCAGCCCCATCCTCTCAGCCACAAACATTGCATCCACAAGATGAGCCTTCTCCAACGCATCAGCAAGTACCAGTTGGTGAATAGGCCTAATGTTCAGCCTGGCATACACATCTTCATAGATGCCCTTCTGTTCTGCACACCAAAAACGGGTATCCCCCAGCTCATCAGCATGAGGCAGCTCAGCAAACAAGTCATGGTGACGAATGGAGGAATAGGAGACCGCATCCAAAGTCCTGTAGTTGATCTTGGGATCCTTGCCTTTCCTCTTGGACACCCCCTTCCTAGTCATCTTTGCTTGTTCAGCCATGCGCTTCTCTTCGTTCTTCCTTCTCCTCAACTCAACTTCGTCCACTAAGTTACCCTGTCTGTTGTCTCGAAAGTATTTGGCACGAGGGCGGCGCTTGTAGGTCTTGGGAACACTGGAACCACCTATGAGGAGAATAAGGGCGATAGCAAGGGGATAAGCATACACACAAGTCCAGGAGAGAGCATGGAAAAAATAGTCAAAAAGTTCATAGGACAAATCTACTCAACGCATACTCCATAGTGAAACTGAACCAGAATCGAATCTGTCAGGCTAGATTATCCGGCCTGGCCAGGGGCGGATAATCCGGCCCTGGCAGAAAATTTTGATTTCACCTAGATTGAATGCAAAAAAGTAGATCGGGCCTAGAAACTGCAAGAGTACGATTTCTATGCGAAAACACATCCTTCTAGATAACGTTCCACCCAACAAGTAACACATCTAGCCAAAGATGGGGAGAGAGGGAGTTACCCTCACTCATTGGAGGAAGAACACGGAGGAGAAGGCACCCGGAGTCGCGGAGAAGAAGATCTGGGGAGGCCCAGAAAATCCGGTGGCCGGAGAGGCTCTAGGGAGGGTAGGGGATGTCAGGCGGCGGCTGAGGAGGAGGAGAGGGATGGGGGAGAAGTGCTGCTTGCTATGAGCCCTTCCCCCCGATCCCTGCCCTTTAAGACGAACTCCGCAGGGCCGGATTATCCGGCCTACACTTGGGCCGGATTATCCGGCCTCAAGTCTGGGATTCTGTTGTACACAGAACTAGGCCCGCGCGTCCCCAAACAACACCCCCACAAGGTGTACAAGGGACTTGTGTGCAAGAATAGATGGCATAGCGGTAGGGAAGGCTTAGGATTAAGAGAGCCAAACTGAGATGGTACTAGACACTCAAAATTGCAAAATCCAAATCAAATAAAAGCCAAGATTTAGTGTTATTCCTATAAGAACATGAGATAGCAAAGAACAGCCAAAAAGAGCCAATTCTCCTCAAGGGAGAGGGCGGTGGCGGAGGCCACCTTGTTGGAGTGTATGGTGTGACACTTCGAAGATATATCTTGGGTTCACGACTAATACTGATCAATAAGCTCACATATCACAAAATGGTATTAAGAGAAATGATTTATCTTGATTTTGGCATTATGGGGGCAGGGTTAGACCAATGAGTTAGGACCACACTCCCCCTATATCCATGGCCACACCTAGATCAAAGAAGGATTGAGATGTACGAGTGAGTGCGTGGGTAATCAAGACAAACTCCTGGAATCAATGATATTTAGCTCATTTCTCAAGTAGCAGAATCTTGCTTCATCAAGTAGCTTTGTAAAAATATCCACAATTTGGTTCTTCGTGCTCACAAAGGATAGATCAATATCACCGTGAGCAACATGGTCTCGAATAAAATGATTCTGAATCTCAATATGCTTCGTCCTTATGTGCTGAACAGGATTGTACGCAATTTTGATTGCACTTTCATTATCACATAAAAGAGGTACTTTGTCACAATTGATACCGTATTCCTTTAAAGTTTGCCTCATCCACAATAATTGGGTGCAAGCGCTGGCAGCAGCAACATATTTAGCTTCGGCGGTGGAGAGAGATATACAATTCTACTTTTTAGAGGACCAACAAACAAGAGATCTTCCCAAGAATTGACAAGCTCCAGAAGTGGATTTCCGATCATCCTTATCACCAGCCCAATCTGAGTCAGTATAACCACATAAAGAGAAATTGGAGCCCTTGGGATATCAGAGACCAAAGTTAGGGGAATGAACCAAATATCGAAAGATCCTCTTAACCGCCACTAAGTGGCTTTCTTTAGGAGCTGCTTGATACCTTGCACACACTCCCACACTCAACACGATATCGGTTCTAGATGCGTAGAGGTAGAGAAGAGAACCGATCATGGACCGGTATACCTTTTGGTTCACATCTTTACCATGTGGGTTAAGTTCAAGATGACATTTTGTTTGCATCGGAGTGGCGACACCATTTAGTTCCGTCATCTTGAATCTCTTGAGCATGTCTTGGATGTACTTTGCTTGATTAATAAAGGTTCCTTCTCTAAGTTGCTTGATCTCGAATCCAAGAAAGAACCGTAATTCCCCATCATGGACATCTCAAACTGTCAGTCATAAGCTTTGAAAATTCATCATTAAAAGCTTTATTACTAGAACCAAAGATGATATCGTCTACATATAGTTAGCATACGAAGAGCTCCCCCTTAACCTTCTTAGTAAAAAGAGTGGGATCGATTTGCCCAACTTCGAAGCCACGATCTAACAAAAGCTCTTTAAGGTGCTCATACCACGCACGTGGGGCTTGTTTAAGGCCATAGAGTGCCTTATCGAGTTTGTAGACATGGTTCGGAAAGTTAGGATCCTCAAACCCCAGGGGTTGCTTTACGTATACCAACTCATGTAGAGGACCGTTAAGGAAGGCACTCTTGACGTCCATTTGCTGCAACTTAAAATTGTTATGGGCATCATAAGCAAGACGGATACGGATGGACTCAAGGCGAGCCACTGGAGCATAGGTCTCGCCGAAGTCAATGCCCTCAACTTGGGAGTAACCTAGTGCGACAAGTCTTGCCTTGTTCCCCACAACAGTGCCATTCTCGTCTTGCTTGTTTTTGAATATCCACTTGGTGCCGATAACATTGCGTCACTCTTTGGGTTTCTCCACGAGTTTCCAGACTTTGTTGCGCTCGAAATTATTCAATTCTTCATGCATAGCAACAACCCAGTCTGGGTCTTCAAGAGCTTCAAAGACCTTCTTAGGTTCCACCATAGAGATATGAGCTTGATGCTCACCAAAACTGGCCAATTCTCTTCTTTTAGAAACCCTTCGTCGAAGATCACCAACAACCTTGTCGAGAGTGTGACCCCTCAACTCAAGGTTTCGATCAGCTCGAGCCTTGCGACGAAGTTCAATACGTTTGTTGTCTCTAGGAGGAGTAGATTCATCACTTGACTCTTCATTGGAAGCATTTACTCGACCTTGATCAGGAACTAGAATATCAGCAGCAGGTGGAGCTGACGCGTGCCCTTGAGGTGAGTCAGTAGCCATAACAGGAGGCTGCTGAACCGAAGAGTCAGAGCCGGATAATCCGACCGATGGAGAGGCCGGATAATCCAGCCTGGGAGTATTTGTAGCAGCTTCATCAGGAAGCCTGGGGCTTGCTTGAACTGGCGAGGGG
The DNA here is from genome assembly GCA_910589775.1 of Avena eriantha. Lineage (NCBI taxonomy): Eukaryota > Viridiplantae > Streptophyta > Magnoliopsida > Poales > Poaceae > Avena > Avena eriantha. Next base: position 232,548,398 of record OU342741.1, read on the forward strand.
CCGGATAATCCCGGGCTTACCGGAAAATCCGTCCTGGAGCTTGCATTGAGATCTTCACCACCAGGAGCAGAAAGGTCAGCTGGAGCGGGGTGGCCGGATAATCCGGTGTCCACCGGATAATCCGGCCTGGAGTTTTCTGAAACGCCTTGACCTTCAGCAGTTGATGGAGATGGTGCAGAATTTGCTCCCATGGTGGGAACATGTTGTGCATGTGTAGATGAGGGCTCTTCATGGGAAGAGCATTGTCCTTCCCAATCTGCCACAAGGGGTTCCTCAATGGGGCGGAAAAATCCCACGCCCATTCTTCTTATGGCATCTTGGGGTATTTCAACATATGCATCACAAACACAAACTTGCTCCACACGAGAACCGTCATTTTCCTCGAACACCACACTACAAGATTCTACAACAGTTCCGGAGAGCTTATTGTAGACTCTATAAGTGTGGATTCGGCACCATAACCAACAAAAATACCTTCTAGAGCCTTAGATTCAAACTTAGATAAACGAACTCCTTTGATAAGAAAGAAACACTTTCACCCGAATACCCGAAAGTATGAGATGTTTGGCTTGTTACCGGTAAGTATTTCATACGGAGTCTTGTCCAAGATCTTGCGGAGGTATAATCGGTTGGATGAATGACAAGCAGTAGAGATTTCTTCAGCCCAGAAGTTATATGGAGATTTAAATTCGGCTAACATTGATCTTGCCATATCCATTAGAGTTCGATTCTTCCTCTCGGCTACACAATTTTGTTGAGGGGTGTACGCAGCGGAATATTGATGTCTTATCCCCTCTTCACTTAGGAACTCATTTAAGGTGTAGTTCTTGAACTCAGAGGCGTTATCACTTCTTATAGCTAGAATGGGGATGTTGTGTTGACGTTGAACCTCGTTGGCGAAGTCGATGATTGTTTGTTGAGTTTCACTCTTCAACTTGAAGAAATAAACCCAAGTGTATCTTGAGTAATCATCAAAAATCACTAGGCAATACTTCTTCCCACCGAGGCTTGCATGAGATGGAGGTCCGAATAGGTCCACATGAAGGACCTCCAAAATCCTTTTTGATGAGATATTGGTTTTCCTTCGATGAGGTGAGTCATGCATTTTCCCTTCAACACACGCCCTGCAAACACGATCTTTGGCAAAGGCGACATTTTCTTTTAGTCCAAGGATGTGGCCACCCTTGTGGAGACTTTGCAAAGTTCTCATATTGACGTGGGCTAGTCGGCGATGCCATAGCCAACCCACGTCAGCCTTTCCGAAGAAGACACATCGGGCCTGTAGTGGTTTTCCCCAAAAAGTCCACCACGTATAGGTCATTTTCGACATATCCCACGAAAGCGACTTTTGGAGACTTGCTACACAAGAGCACCACCAAATCAGCATCTATATAAACTGCAAAAACCATCTTACCAAGGGCGCGAACTGAAAGTAAGTTATACCTGAGGTTCTCAACAAGCATGACGTCCATGAGAGAGATATCGTGGGCCACCACAACTTTGCCGAGACCCAATACCTCAGATTTTGACTTGTCACCATAGGAGACGGTTATGTGATCATGGTTTAGCCGCATCCCCATGATGATCTCCTTGCTTCTGGTCATATGACTCGTGCAACCGCTATCGAGTACCCATTTAGAACCACCGGAAGCATAGCCCTGCAAGAAAATTACTTCTTGGTTTTAGGTACCCATTTTTCAATGGGTCCTCTCATGTTAGTGACAAGGGTCTTGGGAACCCAAATAGACCAAGGAATGCAACAATCATAAGGGCCTACATAACTAGCATAAACATCACCATAATAATCGCAATATAGTTCAAAGTTAGGATTGTTGACCCCTGCAAAACCATCATAATTAGTCTTGTCATTGGTAATGTTGCTAGTCTTTGGTTGAGCAGTCTTACTCTTCTTCTTCTTGTTGTTTTTCTTGCTCTTTGTCTTGGAAATGTAACCAAGACCTTCTTTACTATTGTTTGTCCTTTGGTTGCTCAGTATCTCATCAATAACTTCTTTTCCTTTGTGTTGAGAACCTCTTGCAAGGTCTTCTTTTCCAGAGGATGAAGTGGAGGTACTTGGCACATCATACCGTTTCAATTGAGCTTGGAGCTGGTCATGAGACTCCTTTAAAGTAGAATAATCACTCTTCAATGCCTTGTGAGCACTTGCAAGATTATCAAACTTCTCCAAAAGTCTAGCATGAACAGCCCCAAAGTCAATCTTTTCTTTCTTTAGTTTCTTTACCTTAGCAAGAGCATGGTCACATTCTTTGATGAGCTGAGCTACAGCTTCTTCATGTGACTCCTCAATGGATTCGAGTCTCTCTTCCAAAGATACTAGAGCTTCCTCTTCCTCTTCCAAGGCATTCTTCAAAGAAGCTATCTCCAAAGCATCTTCTCTTTCAATTCTGCCCTTTTCTTCAAGAAGATCTTCGGCTTGATCAAGTTGACTCATAAGAGCATCAAAATGGATTTTGTGCTCACCTTGTAAGTTAGTGAAAAAAGATCCAAAGCAATAACTTCTTCTTTCATTTTAAGACTGTCATGATCATCCATATCCAAAATTATGTTAGTCTTAGGAAACGAAGAGCTAGAAGTTGATACCTTAGACCCTCTTACCATTAGGCAAGTGGCATTGTTGTTGATGACGTTCTCGTTTGGCGAGTCGAAGAGAGATGAAGGAGTCGATGTGGTGGCTATAGCAGCTACCTCGCGGGAACTATCATCATCCTCTTCATCTTCACTTGTAGAGGAGTATTCTTCTTGTGCAACTAAGACGATCTTGGGTTGCTTCTTGAAGGGGCCATTCTTCTTAATAAATGGCTTCTTCTTAGGTGCTTTAGATTTCTCTTTAAGAATGATGCCACCATTGTCTTCTCTATTTTGATACGGACACTCGGCTACAAAGTGCATTCTATCTCCACAGTTGTAGCAAGTTCTCAATCTTGGGCCACTTTCTCTTCTTCCATTTGACCCGTTCTTGCGCTCAAGTTTCGACTTGGCTTTGGCAGGGTCCTTCCAAAAGTTCCTTGCATAAAATGCCATGTACTCACCATGAGCACGTTTGACTTCATCGGGGCAGTCCATGGATGACCCCTCAAAAACTCTTTCATCTTCCTCTTGCTCAACAACACTGGCTTTGAGAGCCACATTGACACCCTTTTGCATTCCAATGGCCTGAGCATGGGCATCTTCAGCATTCTTTGCTGCCACTTTGAATGATGCCATTTCGTGCATGACTTCATTGGATGTCATTTGATGGTAGTTATGTCTAGCTTGCAAGCTCTTCAAGTCCGTTGGCTCGAAAGGCATTAAGGCACTCACATATTTCCTTTTTATCCATGCATCATCAATGTGAGTGGCCCCATGCTTTCTAAATGCTGTTGCGATGCCCTTGAGTCTTCTATACATGTCCTCATGGTTTTCACCATCCAACATGTAGAATCCCTCAGCTTCATTACTAAGGGCATCATACCTGTTCCTTCTCATGCTTTCATTCCCAACAAAGAGATCTATAAGAGCATCCCAAGCTTCTTTAGCTATGTTGAGATGTTCAATGTGTGGCATGTCCTTGGGACCCACACCTAGCTGTATCATGTGGAGAGCGGTGGCATTCAACTGCCTGTCCACAACTTCTCTTCTTGTTAGGTTGGTTTGATCTCCAATATGAAGACCCTCTTCAATAATCCTCCAAAGTTCAACAGAGGAGCTGCAAACATGAGATTTCATTAAGAATTGCCATTGATTGAAAGAGGATGAAGTGAGCTTGGGTGGATCACCCCTATTGTTTATATGAGGATGAGTGATAGGTGGGTCGGGGGAATATACGTGGTGAACCTCACTATATTCCTCCTTACCACTTCCCTTCTTGGAGGTGGAACCATGAAGTTTTTCACCTTCCACATCATCATCCTTGGATCCGGTGTTACCCTTTTCCTTAGATGATGATGTGGCAGCCTCAGAGGAGGATGGAGATGGGGCTATGGATGATGTAAGGCGAGCAATCATTTGATTCATCTCCTCCATCTTGGCCTCAAAGGATTTCAACAAGGTTGTTTCCAACGACTTGAGATCATCCATTGTGACCTTATCCACAGCCTCATTTCCATCATCCTTGGTACCCATACTACTCTTAGGCGGTTAAGTCCGAATTAAGAGCCAGGGCTCTGATACCAATTGAAATGGATCGTATGGGCACCTAGAGGGGGGTGAATAGGTGCTACACCAATTTTTAATACGTTTTCAATTTTAGGCTTAGCACAAAGGGTAAATTCTCTAGATAAACTATTAGGTGTGAATTTACCTATATGCAAACCTATCTACTAGCGAGTAAAGAGCGAGTGGAAGAGGAACGGGTAAACCGTAGTGAAGCACGCAGAGACACGGGATTTGTTTGACCGCAGTTCCTTCCTTGTTAAGGGAAGTACGTCTGCGTTGGAGGGGTGGGCGGTACTAAGACCACCACACCACAATAGGCCTCACCCTGTTCTCTGATGGATCCCGCCACCAAAGGCCTGATCCACCTTTCCACTATAGGTACCCTTCGAGGCAGGCACTGGTGCCTTTAAACAACTAGCAGGGCAACAACTCCACAACAACTTGGAGGCTCCCGAAGTGACAACAAGGTGCCACAAGAACAAAGTTGTCAAATACAATGAATAAGATCTAGGTATTGACAAGAATACTTGATCAGGGATTTCTCCAAGTGAATGGAGAGGAGTTGAAGCGCTTGATTCGTGATGATGAACTTATCCTCCTTCAATTCCCCCAAAGATCAAGATCTTCGGGTGGTTGAAGTGGGAGATCGAGAATGAGAGCTCTTGCAGAATATCTGGACAATTTCGAATAAATCAAGAGTTCTGAACGTTCGGGAAGAAGGGGTATTTATACCCCCTTCAGAAACCAGCCGTTGGACACTTTGGGGGCCAGATTATCCGGCCCAAGTGAGAGCCGGATTATCCGGTCTAGGGAAAACACCGCCCCAGACTCAGAATATCCGGCAGATAATCCGCCCCCTATCAGAGCGTCGCGCCGAGCTTTCCCTTGATCAACTTCTGGGTGCCAGATTATCCGGTCCTATGCGATGGCCGGATTATCTGGCCTAGGGAGAAAAAACCACCCAGTTCGGATTTTCCGGGAGAAAATCCGACCGGATACCGAGCGACGGGCCTTGGCTCCTTTTGCTCAAAAACTGGGGGCCGGATTATCCGGATCATGCGACAGCTGGATTATCCGGCCTGGGGAGGAAAAACCACCCTAGTTCGGATTTTCCGGGATCGCCCGGATACTACGCGACGCGCCTTGGCTCCCTTTGAGCAATGAGGTAGGCCGGATTATCCGGACCTTGGTGGGGCGGATAACCCGGCCCCCTCAAACTTCCTGCACACTTAGCTCACATGAATAATCTCCACAGTATTGTTATCTAACACGCAAAACATAGGAAAAAATGAAATGTTCTTTCAACTGATTGTTGAAGCATTGAATTGAAGCAACCAAGTGGCTCATGCGAGTGTTTGCATGGTTGGCACTACCATACACGTCGTCACACAAGGTTTAAGTCCCTGCGAAAATAACACACAAAATAAAATGCATCCGTTTGGTATACGAACATAGTTTGTTTACCCCACCAATAAAAGGAAAGTAAAAAGAAAACATGAACTTCTATAGAGAATTACAGTCTAGAAGGTTTATGAGGTAGAATTTTATTCTTACATATGCTCGGCTTCTCTAGATCATGGGAGAAGCTCTCAGGTGGTGTTTCGAGGTTTTTAGAAGAAGAAAGAAGAAGAAAGAATAAAATTTTGAGCAATTGTTACCTTCCAGTTGGCATTTGAGGGGTTTTCCAATCTATACGGGCGCAACTATACAGCCATACCAAAAAGGTCCCGCCGTATATTTGGTCGTTAAACTTATTGTACCTTGGAAAATAATATTTAATGAAGGCGTCGATATCTATACGGCTGGAACTATATGGTTGGAATTTCTATTCCCGCCGTATAGTTGGTCGTTAAATCTTCAATATCCTGAAATAGAAGTTTTACAATGGCATTGATAACTATACGGCAAGACCTATATGGCTGGAATTTTTATTCCCTCCGTATAGTTGGTCGTTAAACCATCTATACCTAAGAAAGAAAATTTGTTGGTGGCAAAGATATCTATACGGCCAAACTATATGGCTGGAATATTTATTCCTGCCGTATAGTTGGTCGTTAAACCTTTAGTAGACATCAAAAAAATTCTATTTCTTCGAGAATTCTTTCTTATCCTGAAACTTAGTGAAACACCTTGTTTTGACAGTAAAATAAAAACTTTAATTTTAGACCAACATTAGCATGTATAAAACGGGATTTGAGTACAGCCGAGTTATGCAACACATAGTAATAATAAATTCTACCTTTTAAAAACTACAACAAGATAACTCTAATAGCAAGACATGCAAATAATAAAAGTGCCAATGCAACATGAATGAAACTAGACTCAAGACACAAAACTAATAAAGACACCTAATGACATCCTGGTTGCCTCCCAGGAAGCGCTTTCTTATAACCAAGTAGCCAAGCTTTTATACTCCACATTTATTCAGCAATCGAGGTAGCTATAGGAGTAGTTTTACTTACCTCCAATGAGTGTCTGCAGGATCTATATCATAGTTTTCTCTATGATGTACTCACTTGCGGTGCGTCGGTATCTTGTAAGTGTACTTGTTGCCACGTGAGGATGGATGCACCAAGCGCGGTAAATATGTATTCTTTCCTTCCTGCATAGTGGGTGTTAAAGATTTATTATGAAACTTTGAATATTTACCTTGATTACTATTTTGAGGGTGCAGCTCATAATGTTCTTTTGGATCCAGTATCTTGGTCTTTGCCACCGGACTTTCCTGCACCTCATTAGTAAAACAAAAGTCATAGCAAACAGATATAGGAGGCACACAGGGTTCCATATTTTTCTCATCATAATTGATTTCCCCGAAAAGAGTATTTAAACAAACACTACTAGAATCATCAAAAACTTCTTCAGGGCAATTATCAGGGATTCTAGAATAATTTAAGTCCTCATCATCACTAAAGTTAGAAGAATAATAAAGATCAGGAATAGGTGGGGGATCAGGTTTGAGAGTGACTTTCAATTTATTCCATTCCTTGATTTCTTTTTCTTCTTTCTTCTTGATGCGTCTTTCATTTCTCATATACTCTTTATAAAGCTATTTCACTTCATCTGCAGATGTCAGATGTGTGGGATATTCAACACGAGGCTTCTTGTTTTTATTTTTCCTAGTGTTAGGCTTCATGGATTTACCTTTCTTTCCCGCTTCAATGATGCAACAAGTAGAAGATATGGGAGTAATAGTAGAGGGTTGTTCTCCATCATTAGTAGCAACAGTTCTAATATGATTAAAGTAATCAGCTATGAAAGGCATTTCTTTAGAAAGAACATCTCTAACTAAGGTATCATCATAAGGAATTTTTCTTCTTCTATTTTCATCTTTAAGAAACTCATTGACCAAGTTCTCTAGATTAGTAGGGAGAGGTTTGCTTCATGCACAATTTCACATTGCCATTGATGAAAATTATTATGTATATCTCTTAAGAGTTGCCAAGCTTATTTCAAAGTTTTTCCAAGGAATGCACCATCACACATCATATCTAGCTTATCCTTAGAAGAGTGATTTAAGCCTCCATAAAAGTGATCCAACAATAACCAATCAGGTAAATTATGATGTGGACAATCATGCATCAATTTTGAGAACCTACTATAAGCTTGTATTAAATCCTCATTGTTGCTCTGCTTAAAATTCAGGATATGAAGCCTTCACTCATAAGTTTGCTTTTGTGAGAAATACTTACCGAGAAAAGCTTCGGAGATACCTTTCAATGAATTGAAGTGTCCCGCGGGATGCGATTTTAGCCAATCTTTAGCTTTTCCTTTTAGCGAGAATCGGAACAGATATAACTTCAGCTTATCATTTGTCCATCCATTTGCCTTCACCATACAACACAATGAAGTAAATTTGTCAATATCCTCATATCAATCATTTTTTCGGATCTCCTTTAAAAGCTATTTCCATAATCATATTTATCCACATAGGATTAATCTCATTTCCATCCACATCAATAGCGGGCTGAACATTAGAAGCATGTAAATGATTAACACTCGAAGCACCATACTCCGCAAGACTTTTACTTTCCATAGTTCCTATAATTTTGAATTTCCTATAACTAAAATAAATAAGAAGACTACTAACAAAAGGTAAACTAATTTTTTGTTCTTTTCAAATAATCAAAAGAAGTAAGATAAATAGCAACAAACGGAAATAAACTATGTGCGAGTAGGAAGGTAATAATTGGACGCTTAGCTCCCCGAAAAAACGGTGCCAATTTGATAACTGGATTCCTGCACCAACAACTGGGTTATTTCAGTACTTGTAGTAGCAAATATTTAAGAGTTTGTCCTGATGGGAGATCGACAAACGGAAATAACACGACCTCGCCGCCACGTTGTCAATGTGGCCATGTTTCGCACCCAAACCATGGTTTGGAAATAGCCTATTCTATAAGTTACTAGAACATCGATAATTGAGAGAGGTTTAAAATATCTAATAACAAAGAACTTCTAACAAGAACAAAATAAACTAAGATGGAAAGTAAATAGGAATATGAACTGAATTAAAGGGACTGTAGTTGTAGAATTGAATGCAATGAGAGAGGGCTTCTAGGCTTCTATCTCACTAGTACTAGATGGGCAAATATATGTGTGATCTATAAGAGATTCCTCAGACAAATAAACATTCTCCATTTGATTACCAGGTTGTCACTCTATGTGCACTATGCATGATTCTCGCGCGTCACCGCAAGGCAAAAGGCACTTCCAGACCAAAGGATCACATAAACTCATATTAGATCACAATAAATTCTAACTTAGCGCACTACATAATACCTCAACCTAGAATTGAATCAATCACTCACACATGGATGGACAACAAAACATATATAAATATATAATTATGTCTCAACCGTGTTCAATCTTACAATTAATAAACACAAGAGAGAGAGGGAGATGGAGATGATGATGGAGATGGAGACCGATGCGTGGTGGTGGTTATGTCTTTCTTCTTGTCCTCTTCTTCTTGCTTGGATGCCTTGATGGTGATGGTGTTGAGGGAGATCTAGATCTCGGAGGTGTGGTTGAGGTAGAGCTCCACCTCTGTGGAGATGGGATGGGTGGCGGTGGCGGCAGGGCTCTGCCCTTGAAGGGCTATGGTGTTGTGGCTCTCTCTTGGGTCCTCCCTCCTTTATATAGGCCTTGGGGGTGACCTATGGTTCTCCCAGTACTGTCATATGACTTAGGGAAGGTTCGGGAGCTTCTCCGGGGCCGGGGAAAAATCTCGTCGTTTGCGACCTTTTTACCAACTATACGGCCAAACTATATGGCGGGAACTTTTATTTCTGACCGTATAGTTGGTCGTTGAACTTGTAGATCCTTTAGTATTTTGGTCGCCATTTATTCATACAAACTCCGTTTTGGGTTTTCTTGGTCTCGTTGAGTTCGTATCGTCTAGGGATACAACCCCATGGTCTTGGATATTTATTTTGATAACTTGGAAAAATTTACTTTTCCAACCTCTCAATTGGCTAAGTCTGGTCCCTGCAGCTCCTTCATACTATGCTCTCTTTGTTCCTTTTTATCCATAATCTTCACTAACACCTACACACATGTGATAGACAAGGAAAGTGATAAAATTCTACCTAAACTACTAAATGTGCAAAGCTCATATGAATGTAAATGAGAACTAGAAGTCATGCATATAAGGCATAGCTATAGCTAGAATAAACATGATATGAGAGATAAATGACATATTTTATATGGCTCAAAGAGGTGGTATTTCACAGCCATCAGACAGACAAGATTGCTAGACGCTGAACTCTGTCTCCCTGGATGATGTTCCTGCTACTACTACGTAAAATACACTTATAAAACAACAATGTAACTGTTCTTATGAGTTACTAGTCTGATTTCATTAGAAGTCTAGTTATGACTGCAAACTACAGTATGTGTGAGCTACGTTGATTAGCGAGAGTCATCAGCGGACGGGGGCCTCGATTGCACAAAAAAGGGTTTGCCACTCAATAGAAGAGATGCATGTAACTCAGTAACTAGATTGTGATCAATGCATATACAGAGAGAGAGAGAGTACGAGTAATATGATCAACCCAATAGAATCCACTCATTACTACACGATGCATGCAACTCAGTATCCTAATAATATCATGCATGTAATCACGTAAGTACTATTTTTTGAGGTACACGCATTCACTCCTGAACACCATAAGTCAAAGTTTGAACTCGTGGAGCGCCAAAATCACATGTGCCCCAGCTAGCCCGATTAACGGTGTGCTACTAAAGTAACCTACACATCTACCCCTATAGTCTACTCTGGGACACCTAGCGATTGCTTGCATAGGCGTCTCCGTGATAGCCTTCGAAGGGAAGGTATCCCCTCTTGCCCATTGATTTGGGATGGACGGACAAGATTGCTATATGACCAAAATCACGTGGTCCCCACTCCCTCGTGCCTCTCCATCTCAAACACTGCGAAATTTGTCGTGCCCCTCCATTTCAAACAATACCAAAATCACATGGTCCCCACTCCCTCGCGCCCCTCCATTTCAAGCACTGCGAAATTTCTCGCGCCCCTCCGTTTCAAACAATACCAAAATCACATGGTCCCCACTCCCTCACACCCATCCATTTCAAACACTGCAAAATTTCTTGTGCCCGGAACCTCCCACAGCACTGCTCCATCTAGCTTTGCTCGCCGAAACTCGACACCATGAACTCCTCACCCAACAGTATACCAGAGCTGCATCAGCTGCGGTCTCATCCAAAGAACCATTTCCGCTTCAGCAACGTCTAGTGCACCTGATCTAGGTCACCAAGTCCGTCGTCGTCCACCGCACCTGATTTCCTTTTCCCACTTTCCCGTCCACAACGCCGAATCTGTCAATGCCTGCCCAATATCTGCTTCAATGCCGTCGGCATCCTCCCCACCCGTACCATACTGTAGTCGCCGTGCACTGCACAGATTCTCCCTCAGCGACGCTCTCGTTCACCGTGCTCAAGCCGACATCGAGCGCCCTAGATCTGCATCCCCGACGCAAACAACCGGCGCAACCGCAGCACCCTTGGTAACAAGAATGTCACCCACACCGGTACGAATGATGCATAGAAGACTATCTGTCCATGGTAACCAAATCTCCCACTCTTTTTTGTTTTGTCAGCAGTACAACAGGTTCAAGACTGTTGCATTGAACTGCATTTTTGTAATCATGCTGTACACCAAGACAAAGTGCACGCTTGTTATTTGTGCTACATAGTACGGAGTAGGTCACTAGGCATGTTGGTTTGCATTCGATGCTCTACAAATTTTAAAGTCTTGCACATGTTCTTAGCTACTGCGAACAACAGTAATTGCCTACTATCGTGTAGTTCTTGCAAAATGTAAAATCAGTGGAAAATATTAGTGTGGATTCCCTGCTCCAGAGGTACTGAATCTATCTGGTTCATCCTGAGATAAGTTCATGTTATTATTTCCTCCTTGGCATCGTTCTGCTATCCTGTAGTACCCGTTTAAACTCTTCATACTAATTCGATTATAATTTTGTTGTTTCCATCTGGTTCTTCAAAATATGCAACAGTAACTATATTATTTTTCTTGCATAGAGCCCAGAATAGAACAATGAACATGTTGGTTTGCATAGCCTCTTCTACAGGTTCACAAGCAACGCCATTATTTCCTTATCTAGTGCTGGTTCATCCTAAGCAATGGCATAACTATCCTCTACTATCTAGTTCACTCGTGGTTTCCATTCCTTCTCTAGAAGTTCTCTTATAATTCCATTATATTTCTATCTAGTTGATTCTTAACTATGACAGTAACTGCATGCCATTGTGTAACTCACCGCAAATTCTGAGTCACCCAATGTCTCTTGCATTCCAGAAAATACCACTACTTCCATATATATTTGCTGATGACCTAGCTAGTTTATATTTGCTAAAATTGTAAGAAACACTTTGTTTGATTGCTCATTTCACTACAGTAACACTTGTCTAATGATTGTTTGTTCTGTTCTATAGCTTCATGAGCGACGCAATTATATCTCGCATATGGTTCTGGTTTGTCCTAAGCAACGACATAACAATCCTCTACTATATATAGTTCATTCGTGGTTTGTATTCTTGCTCTACGAGTTCTCGTATGATGCGGTTATAATTTCTATCTAGTTCTTACTTAGCCGCGATAGTAACTGCATGCCATTGTGTAGCTCAACGCAAATTCCAAGTCACCCAATGCCTCTTGCATTCTAGGGTATACAACTGCTTCCATATATATTTGTGGAAATGACCTGGCTAGTTTATATTTGCTGAAATTCTAAGCCCCACACACACATTGTTTGATTGCTCATTTTTCACGGTGGGCATGCTTGTTTAATATGTGCTTGCTTTTCCTGTTTGTTTGACGTGTTGGTCAACAATTGAACCATTAACTAGTTGTAAACTCCAGCTGACAACACCTGTCATATCAGTCAAATGAGTAGTTTGTCTTGTTTGATGTATAAACTTGTTATTACTTAGTTTTAGACTGCAATTAACGAGGGGTCTGCAAGATCATGTCTCCTCCAATATAGCTCTCACACTGAAAGGAAGATGAGGGTGATTGATTGAGAAAAAAATTGAGGACTCTGCTATCAACTCGATTGTCAACTGTAATGCCAAATTTTCTTTCCCTTGAGTTGATAATATGTAATAATTTTAAGAAGTTTGTAGCTGATGTAATATCTAGATAACTCGCATAGGACATGTAGGAATTTAGCTGATGCCGTCTACACATGGTGGTAGGCGGTACCATAAGTACGCCATCCAGGTCGATTAGGAAACAATATCAGGCTTTGTTTTTTGGCATGTCTTGTATTCGGTCGTGGATGAATAGTAAAAGATGCTCGCTAATTATACACCTTTTATGATATTGGCATGGGCTTCAAAAAGGATGAAACTATAAAAGACAGTAACATAATGGGCCAACCGACATGTGGGAACTAGTAACAGTAATAGGCCACAATAGTAATAGGCAAGAACAGTAATATGTCAGAACAGTAGCAGGCCAGGCAGCACTATGTCAGAATAGAAGTAGGCCCGAAAAGTAACAGGCCACAATGGTAAAAGGCCAGAACAGTAACATGCCAGAGAATTAACAGGCCAGGATAGTAGCAGACCAGAACAGTAAAAGGCCAGAACATTAATGAGCCAGAATAGTAATAGACCGGGAAAATACCAGACAAGAACAGTAACAAGCCGACAAAATTACTAGTCTAGAACAGTAACAAGCCATTCGTGGGTCTAAACAGTTAACGGTCAGAACAGTAAAAAGCCAGAACAGTAACAGACCATCTCAAAGAAGGGTCGTTAGTAGGTGGCCCATGATGGGCTGCGTGAATAGTGATGGGCAGACCGCATGCCTTAACATTACCGGACCGACTTGGCGCAGGCTGCTAATGGGCCGCACGGTGATGGACCAACTTGGGCCTTCTGTAGGCCGAAACAGTACCCGGCCTGAAATTTCACGGGCCGCTGCCGGCTGCATTATTGGGCCCATTTCAAGCAGTGCAGGACAAACAGTAACGGGATATCTTCTTATTGGACTCTCATCATGGGCCGACACACATAGTAATTAACAGGCCTTGGCTGGGCCTGACTTTTGCCATGGTTTCTGTGACTGTTAACGGTGGTAACATGCTAATGGCAGCTGCCACGTGGCAGTTCGCATAACTTCAACAGTCAACGCGACTGGCAAATAGGTATACGACATAACAAGTTTTCGTGGCTGAAGGGTGCGATCCGCCACGGTCGGAAAAAACCCGCGGTAGATTCTTTTGTGACGGAGCTTTTACCACGAAAGCTATCCATCATAGAAGACTTTTAACCATGAAAAATAGGCCTTCAACTATGAAAACTGTCCATTGTAAAAGCCCACTTTTTTTATAGTGTGAGCTCCCTGCTAGGGAAGCGGCACTTGACCTGCAAGCACTGCATCATGTACATGTAGTTAGTCATGGTTAGTCTGAATCCTAGGTTGTCCTAGTTATGGCCCCGCCGTTGTTGTCCTTCTCAGACCTGCAATCACACGTCGATTATAGAGGCAAACAACAACGAACTGAAAATATAGTGCAGGTTAATGTTGTATGGTGTAGAAACAAAAAGATGAGGTACATGGATGAATGTCTAAAGACTAATACATGCATCTCACCTCACCACTCATCAGTCAATCGGGTCCAGCTATGGCAGCGACGACCTCCACCATGATGGGAGAAGGGAGAAGCTGCCTGATCAGTCCTGCATGTGGAGAAGGCGCCTATTGTGAGTTCCAATCGATCTCATCCTCATCGAGGTAGGAAGGCAAATCATCTTGGACATAGCCAAATGACAAACAACAAAAAAAAGTTCTTTCGACGGAACAAAACAAGCATACAAGTCAGATCCGCCAAGACTTTGAGATTAACAGAACCCTTGCAAATATGCCATGAGAGGCTGATTTGGACTCGCACGCCTAGCATCCTCCAGATAGATCACATGTCATGTAAGGAATTTGTAGGGTTTTACGTTGGAATACTCAATGTTAAGCAACTTAGCATTTGATTTAGGAAACCAAGAATTATTGAGGTAGGTACTTCCATACCAAATAGCACCCCGCCCTGCTTCTCTGAAACTTGGCATATCAACATTCTAATCAGGGAAATAAGATATAAAAAATGTACTAAAGAAATTTTAGTAGGCTATGATAGAACTGCTCGATGGTAGGCAACTTAGTTGTTAAATTATGCAGGCTACAAGAAGTTGAGGCAACTTACTTAAATTCGGTGATCACAAATGCTATATGCTAATCTAGTAATGGCAAGCTTAATGAACTCTCCATGTTTTGGTAGTACAAAACACAACAAAATCACCTTGCTTGATGCCCCTTGTTGGCTACATCTACTCCACATGATTCACCAAAATGTTGTGAAAGCCTTCAAACAGATTAGCTAACTGATGCACGGAACCCTCTTTCCACCATGACCCTACTAGCTCGTCTGCTCTTATCAAATTGTTACACTAAGTATGTTGAGTGTCTATGTCATGGAATAGCTAAAATCACAACATAAAGATTTGAGATATGAGGGAAGAGAAACATCGAAAAAGTTCTTATAGAAGTTGTTCAAACCTTGTAGCATGCACTTACTTGCCAGGGTTTGCTTGGACAACTGGTTCAATTCGAACGTGAGGCTACATGCTACTAATAATCCTCATCCAAACTCTACATCAAAAATTAGCATCTTGATTATATGGAGAGAGTAAGCGGTGGACCTGTAGTTTTTGATGCGCTGAAGGATGTGTTGAGCCTCCTCTTATGTCTCGGCAAAGCAAAATAACTCCAATTTCCCGGCCGCCACAAGGCCCAACTCCTCCCTCTACATCTCCGTCACTTGCATTTGGGTGCTGACGGGGTCGCTAGGGAAATTGATCAGATAAAGAACAATGTACAAGCACCAAACGGTTGCCCTTTATGCAGTTAGTCAGAGATGAAGGGGAGGAGCAGCTTAGGAAGACGACAGAGGGATGGTGCCGACCGGGCTCGGTAACGGTGGATAAGGCATGTGTCTAGGAGAATCATCTGTAGGAACTCCATCCGTCCAGAACCACACAAGATGTACTCCCTCTCCGTCCTCGACGGGAACCTAGATCGGCAGGCGGCAGTGAGCTCACAAGGTTGGGGAGGCGAGAGGTGTATCTAGAGCGCTCGCAAGGCAGGGGAGATCTAGGGAGCGCGGTCACCAAGGAGGCAAGCAGCCGGGGTGTTGGGAGTTCGGCCGCCTGATAGGGCGGAGAGCATCGGTTAAACCCCCACCCTCACCCCCTAGGGCCACAACACTTGCCGATGGAGCCTAGAGAAGGTGATGAGCGCGGCGGCTCTCGCCGATGGAGTAGAGGAAGGCAGGGAGGATGTGTTTCTAGTGCGGGAATTATGTTTCCTCGCTCGTTGTCGGAATGACTCACGTGACTGGGGTTGATCTAGTCGATCCGATGGCCACGAAGCGATGGCTCGATGGAGCTAATCGGCCACCGTGCACTTTTTAGCACTTGGGTTTTTTTAAGAAATCGCTAGAAGCAATTAATTTTCTTTTAGAAGAGGGAATAAATGGACCCAGTACAAAATGATATGTTTAAGTTAAGGTGTAAACATGCCGAGACCACCACCAAAAACCAAAAAATGAAAAACCTAATTTGTCTCAGTTGGGATAGCCGGCGCAGGCACATCATAGGCACTAGTCCATTGTAGGATGTCTTCTCAAGCAATGGAAGCCACCTTGAGATATGCCATGCAACAACCCGTAGATATTCGTGTGCCCATTTTGAGAGCGGAATGACATTGGAGTGGTAGATTGCAGTAGCTATAAGCAGTAATTTGGCAAGGGTGATTCTTCTAGGATGCGCAATATTTTTGCGAAACCATCCAGGTAGTTTTCCAGAGATCTTGTCGAAGAGGGGCTGGAAGTCCACTTTGCGCTGGCGATGAAAGTGGAAAAGGAGACCCAAGTACTTTCCATGAAAACTGACATGCTTGACATGAAAATCAGTGAGCAAGTTGTTGAGGTTAATTTACCTACATTGCACCAGGAAGACCTTAGTTTTAGCCATATTGGTTGCGAGACCGCTAGCCTTGCTAAAACAGGCTAGGATTTCTTTGATGGTGGTCTTTGATTGGGTTGACAAAAATCTAGCATCGAGCCGAACGTGAGAAGTATTGGAGATATGCCCAAGAGGAAATAATAAAAGTGGTTATTATTATATCTTTGTGTTTATGATGAATGTTTACATCCCATGCTATAATTGTATTATTAGGAAACACTAATACATGTGTGTTTTGTAAACATAAGAGAGTCCCTAGTAAGCCTCTTGTTGAACTAGCTTGTTGATTAATTGATGATCATGGTTTCCTGATCATGGACATTAGGATGTGATTAATAACAAGGTCATGTCATTAGGAGAATGATGTGATGGACACACACCCATAGTAAGCATAGCATAAGATCAAGTCATTAAGTTCCTATTGCTGTAAGCTTTTAAATGCATAGTAACCTAATCCTTCGACCATGAGGTTGTGTTAATCACCATCACCGGATGGGTACTTTGATGACATCAAACACCGCTTCATAACTGGGTGGTCATAAAGGTGTCATTGGGTATTCTGAAAGTATGTGTTGAAGTGCATGGACCAAGATTGGGATTTGTCCATCCATATGACGGATAGATATGCTCTGGGCCCTCTCGGTGGAATGTCATCTAGTTAGCTTGCAAGCATGTGACTGGGTCACAAGGGATGACATATCATGGAACGAGTAAAGAGTACTTATCAGTAACGAGGTAGAACTAGGTATGGACATGCTGAAGATCAAGCCTCGGATAAGTATAATATCGCGAGACAAAGGGAATTGGTTTCGTATGTAAATGGTTCAATCGATCACGAAGTCATCGTTGAGTATGTGGGAGCCATTATGGATCTCAAGGTCCCGCTGATGGTTATTGATAGGAGATGTGTCTCTGTCATGTCTACATATTCACGAACCGTAGGGTGACACACTTAAGGTTCGAAGTTGTTTTAAGTAGATATGGAATGTGCGTTGGAGACCGAATGTTGTTCGGAGTCTCGGAATGGATCTGGGACATCACGAGGAGATCCGGAATTGTCCGGAGAATAAGATTCATATATTGGGGATCATTTTCTGAGTTAGGAAATGTTCCGGAGTATTTGTATGAGGATTCTAGAAGGTTTCGGAATGTTCCGGAAGGTTCTAGAAAATTTCTTGGAGTTTGCTTGAAAATCAAGATAGGGATCAAGGAGTCCTGGTAGGTCAAGACAAGGAGTCGTGGGGAGGAGGACTCCTCCCCCCTCCCCAAACCGCCGGCCCTAGGAGGTGGGGAGTCCTACTAGGACTCCCCCTCCCCAGGCGCCCTCCCTCCTGTAAATAGAAGGGGGAGGCGCCACCCCTTGCCCCTCCTCTACAACACCCAATCTCCGCCGCCTCTCTCCTCCTCCTTTCTTCTGCACAGGCATAGGCGAAGCCCTGCAGAATTCTCTACTCCACCACCACCACCACGCCGTCGTGCTGCTGTGATTCCATGGAGAAGATCTACTACCTCTGCTGCTCGCTGGAACGAGGAGAGGAAGGTTTGCTTCGACTCTGCACGTGTGACCGACTGCGGAAGCGCTGCCGGAACGCGGCGCCGGAAGGATCGTCCACTTGACCGATTGCGGAACCGCTGCCGGAACACGACGCCGGAAGGATCGTCCACACGATCTTGATATCGGCAAGTGATTGACTACATCAACCACGAGATCTAATCTCGTTAACTCTTTCGGATCTACGAGGGTTAGTTCCTATCTATCTCGTTGCACATGTCTAATAGATTAGATCTTGGCTTTTATCTAGATTAGATCTGGGTTTTGTTCGTTCTCGCGGTAGAAATTTTTTGTTTTCCATGCTACGAACCCATCAGTGGTATCAGAGTCGTATCTATGCGTAGATCTGTTGCACGAGTAGAACACAATGTTTTTGTGGGCATTGATGCTTTTGTTGTCGGTGTCTTAGCGTGTACTTTGCATCTTGCGGCATGGTGGGATGAAGCGTCTCGGGCTAACATTACATGTCATCGCACATGAGACTTGCTCCACGCTTGACGTGCAACTTGCTTTGCACAAGTGGCTTTGCGGGTGTCTGTCTCTCCCACCATAGTTAAGATTCAATTTACAATGAGCATCTGACAACACTTGTATCAACGTTGTGGTCCTTGTTCGTAGGTAATATCGGTCTTATGCGAAAGCCCCAAACCACGTAAAACATGCAAAGAAAATTAGAGGCGTCTAACTTGTTTTTGCAGGGGTTTTGTGATGTGATATGGCCATCATGTGATTGTGATTGTATTTGATGTATGCAATGATCCTTGTTGTAATATGGCAACCGGCAGGAGCCTAATGGTTGTATTTAATTCTGTTAAGACCTGCGTGTCTATTCATCTTGTAATAGATTTATTCCAAGTAGTTGTAATAGTTGCTGGTGATGATGGACAACCATGAAGCGGCGCCACTAACCTTGACGCAATGCTGGTGATGATGGAGATCATGTTCGTTCTTTGGAGATGGAGATCAAATGCGCAAGAAGAAAAGGCCATATCATATCACACTAATTATGAATTGCCTGTGATGTTAATCCTTTATGCATCTTGTATTGCTTAGATCGTGACAGTAGCATTATAAGATGATCCCTCTCACTAAATATCAAGTAATAAAGTGTTCACCCTTACTTGGCACCGTTGCTAAGACTCGTCGTTTCGAAGCATCTCGTGATGATCGGATGTGATAAATTCTACGTGTGCATACAACGGGTGCAAGCCAGATTTGCACATGCGGAAACTAAGGTTATCTTGACGAGCCTAGCATGTACAGACATGGTCTCAGGACACGGAATACCGAAAGGTAGAGCATGAGTCATATAAATGATATGATGAACATGAAGATTGTTCGCCGATGAAACTACATCTTCTCTCGTGAAGATCGGACTTGGTGTAGTGGACTTGGTTCGTGTAATCACTGAGACAATGTGAGGGATGTTGTTTTGAGTGGGAGTTCACCTAGTTAGTTTAAGAATTAAATTTGAACTCAATTTGTCATAAACTTAGTCTAAACTACTTGCAAATTGTTGTAGATTATGGCGACCCCCTCCATCAATTTCAATGCGTTCCTAGAGAAAGAAAAGCTTAAGAACAATGGAAGCAATTTCACGGACTGGTTCCGTGGACTGAAGATCGCCCTCAGGGCTGGTCAGTTGACCTATGTGCTCGAAGCACCGCTAGGTGACCCACCTGCAGATGATGCCACCGATGACGTAAAGAATGTTTACGCCACTCGGAAAAATCATTACTCCATAGTTCAGTGTGCCATCCTGTACGGTTTAGAAGCAGAGCTCCAAAAGCGTTTTGAGCACCAAGACCCGTTCGAGATCATTAAGGAGCTTAGGCTAATTTTTGAGACTCGCGCGGCCATGGAGAGCTATGAGGCCTCCGAAAAGTTCTTTAACTGTAAGATGGAAGAGGGAAGCTCCGTTAACGAGCACGTGCTCACCATGTCTGGGTACGCAAACAAGCTCCAAGAGTTGGGAATATCGATTCCTAATGAATTGGGGATTCACCGTCTCCTTCAATCACTGCCACCAAGTTACAAGAACTTTGTGATGAACTACAACATGCACTGCATGAAAAGGACGTTGCCTGAACTATCGTCCCTGCTGAAAACTGCTGAAGTGGAGATCAAGAAGGAGCACCAAGTGTTGATGGTCAATAAGACCACCAATTTCAAGAGACAGGGCAAGCCTAGGAACAAGGGCAACTTCAAGAAGGACGGCAAGAAAGCTGCCGCACCTGCTAAGAAGCCCAAGGCTGGTCCTAAGCCTGAAACTGAGTGCTTCTACTACAAGGGTGCTGGTCACTAGAAGCGTAACTACCCCAAATACCTGGCGAATCTGAAGAACGGCAACATCAAGAAGAAAGGTGTATTTGATATATGTGTTATAGATGTGTATCTTACTAGTAATCGTAGTAGTGCCTAGGTATTTGATGCTGGTTCGGTTGCTCATATTTGTAACTCGAAATAGGAGCTGCGGAATAAACGAAGACTGGCAAGAGACGAGGTGACGATGCGCGTTGGAAATGGCTCCAAGGTTGATGTGATCGCCGTCGGCATGCTCCCTCTACATCTACCTTCGGGATTAGTTTTAAATTTGAATAATTGTTATTTGGTGCCTGCGTTAAGCATGAACATTATATCTGGATCCTATTTAATGCGAGACGGTTACTCTTTTAAGTCCGAGAATAAAGGTTGTTTGATTTATATGAGTAATATCTTTTATGGTAATGAACCTGAGATGAATGGTTTATTCTTACTGAATCTCGATAGTAGTGATACACATGTTCACAACATAGATGCTAAACGAATAAAATTAAATGATAATTCTACATACATGTGGCACTGTCGTCTTGGTCACATTGGAGTGAAGCGTATGAAGAAACTCCATTCTGATGGACTTCTTGAATCACTTGATTTTGAATCACTTGAAAGATGCGAAGCATGTCTAATGGGAAAAATGACTAAGACTCCACTCTCTGGAATAATGGAGCGAGCTACAGACTTATTGGAAATAATACATACCGATGTGTGCGGTCCAATGAGTGTAGCATCGCATGGTGGATATCGTTATGTTCTCACTTTGACGGATGACTTGAGTAGATATGGGTATGTCTTCTTTATGAAACATAAGTCCGAAACTTTCGAGAAGTTTAAGGAATTTCAAAGTGAAGTGGAAAATCATCATAACAAGAAGATTAAGTTTCTGCGTTCTGACCGCGGAGGTGAATATCTGAGTTATGAGTTTGGCATGCATTTAAAGAAATGTGGAATACTTTCGCAATTGACACTGCCGGGAACACCACAGCGTAATGGTGTGTCCGAACGTCGTAACCGAACTCTCTTAGATATGGTTCGGTCTATGATGTCTCTTACAGATTTACCGTTATCATTTTGGGGCTATGCATTAGAGACAGCCGCATTCACTTTAAATAGGGCACCATCTAAATCCGTTGAAACGACACCATACGAATTGTGGTTTGGTAAGAAACCTAAGTTGTCGTTCCTTAAAGTTTGGGGTTGCGAAGCATATGTAAAGAAGTTACAACCTGATAAGCTAGAACCCAAAGCGGAGAAATGCATCTTCATAGGATACCCTAAAGAAACAATTGGGTATACCTTCTATCATAGATCCGAAGGCAAAGTTTTCGTTGCAAAGAATGGATCCTTTCTTGAGAAGGAGTTTCTCTCGAAGGAGGTGACTGGAAGGAAAGTAGAACTCGATGAGGTTATTGAACCTTCTCTCGGATTTGAGAGTAGCGCAGCACCAGAAGATGTTTTTGTGCCGCCTGCACCAATTGGAGAGGAAGCTAATGATAATGATCATGAAACTTCAAACGAAGTTACTGCTGAACCTCGCAGGTCAACGAGGGTTCGTACCACTCCTGATTGGTATGACTCTGCCTTGAACGTCATCTTGGTGGACAACGCTGATGAACCTGGGACGTATGAAGAAGCTATGGTGAGCCCAGATTCCGACAAATGGCTAGAAGCCATGAAATCCGAAATGGGATCCATGTACGAAAACCAAGTGTGGACTTTGGTGGACTTACCGGATGGCCGTAAGGCTGTCGAGAACCAATGGATTTTCAAGAGAAAAACAGATGCTGATGGTAATATTACCATCTATAAAGCTCGACTTGTCGCGAAAGGGTTCCGACAAATTCATGGAGTTGAATATGATGAGACATTCTCACAAGTAGCAAAGCTAAAGTCTGTGAGGATTTTGTTAGCAATTGCTGCACATTTCGATTATGAGATTTGGCAGATGGATGTCAAAACGGCGTTCCTTAATGGTGACATTGAGGAAGAGTTGTATATGGTACAACCCAAGGGTTTTGTCGATCCTAAAGATGCTGACAAGGTATGCAAGCTTCAGCGCTCCATTTATGGACTGAAGCAAGCATCCCGGAGTTGGAATCAACGTTTTGATAAAGTAATCAAAAACTTTGGGTTTATACAAACTTATGGAGAAGCTTGTATTTACAAGAAAGTGAGTGGGAGCTCTGTAGCATTCCTAGTACTATATGTAGATGACATATTGTTGATTGGGAATAATATAGAACTTCTTAATAGCATCAAAGCCTATTTGAATAATAGTTTTTCAATGAAGGATCTTGGCGAAGCGGCATACATTCTAGGCATCAAGATTTATAGAAATAGATCAAGACGCCTAATAGCGCTTTCACAAAGTACATACTTGGACAAAGTTCTAAAGAAGTTTAGAATGGAAGATAGCAAGAAAGGGTTCGTGCCCATGTTGTCAGGTAAGACCTTGAGTAAGACTCAAAGTCCAGCTACGGTAGAAGATAGAGAGAAAATGAATAATATTCCCTATGCCTCAGCCATAGGTTCTATCATGTATGCCATGCTGTGTACAAGACCGGATATAGCACATGCTGTTAGTTTGACTAGTAGATATCAAAGTGATCCTAGAATGGAGCACTGGACAGCGGTCAAGAATATCCTAAAGTACCTAAATAGGACTAAGGATATGGTTCTTTCTTATGGAGGTGATGAACAGCTTGTTGTAAACGGTTACACCGATGCTAGTTGGAACACCGATCCGGATGACTCGAAGTCACAGTCGGGATACGTATTTATTTTGAATGGTGCTGCAGTGAGCTGGAGGAGTGCGAAGCAAAGCATTGTGGCGAAATCTTCAACTGAATCGGAATACATAGCTGCTTCGGAGGCTGCACAAGAAGCCGTTTGGATGAAGGAATTCATTACTGAACTTGGCGTGGTTCCCAGTGCGTTGGACCCGATGGCCATCTACTGTGACAACACAGGTGCCATAGCTAATGCACAGGAGCCAAGGTCACATAGCAAGCTGAAGCACATCAAGCTACGTTTCCACGCTATTCGCGAGTATGTCTGAGATGGTGACATAAAGATTTGCAAAGTACACACTGATCTGAATGTGGCAGATCCGTTGACTAAACCTCTCCCTAGGGCAAAGCATGACCAACACTAGAACGCCATGGGTGTTCGGTATATTACCATGTAATCTAGATTATTGACTCTAGTGCAAGTGGGAGACTGTTGGAGATATGCCCAAGAGGCAATAATAAAAGTTGTTATTATTATATCTTTGTGTTTATGATGAATGTTTACATCCCATGCTATAATTGTATTATTAGGAAACACTAATACATGTGTGTTTTGTAAACATAAGAGAGTCCCTAGTAAGCCTCTTGTTGAACTAGCTTGTTGATTAATTGATGATCATGGTTTCCTGATCATGGACATTAGGATGTGATTAATAACAAGGTCATGTCATTAGGAGAATGATGTGATGGACACACACCCATAGTAAGCGTAGCATAAGATCAAGTCATTAAGTTCATATTGCTGTAAGCTTTTAAATGCATAGTAACCTAATCCTTCGACCATGAGGTTGTGTTAATCACCATCACCGGATGGGTACTTTGATGACATCAAACACCACTTCGTAACTGGGTGGTCATAAAGGTGTCATTGGGTATTCTGAAAGTATGTGTTGAAGCGCATGGACCAAGATTGGGATTTGTCCATCCATATGACAGATAGATATGCTCTGGGCCCTCTCGGTGGAATGTCATCTAGTTAGCTTGCAAGCATGTGACTGGGTCACAAGGGATGACATATCACGGAACGAGTAAAGAGTACTTATCAGTAACGAGGTAGAACTAGGTATGGAGATGCTGACGATCAAGCCTCGGATAAGTATAATATCGCGAGACAAAGGGAATTGGTTTCGTATGTAAATGGTTCAATCGATCACGAAGTCATCGTTGAGTATGTGGGAGCCATTATGGATCTCCAGGTCCCGCTGATGGTTATTGATAGGAGATGTGTCTCTGTCATGTCTACATATTCACGAACCGTAGGGTGACACACTTAAGGTTCGAAGTTGTTTTAAGTAGATATGGAATGTGCGTTGGAGACCGAATGTTGTTCGGAGTCTCGGAATGGATCCGGGACATCACAAGGAGATCCGGAATTGTCCGGAGAATAAGATTCATATATTGGGGATCATTTTCTGAGTTAGGAAATGTTCCGAAGTATTTGTATGAGGATTCTAGAAGGTTTCAGAATGTTCCGGAAGGTTCTAGAAGATTTCTTGGAGTTTGCTTGAAAATCAAGATAGTGATCAAGGACTCCTAGTGGGTCAAGACAAGGAGTCGTGGGGGAGGAGGACTCCTCCCCCCCCCCTCCCCAAACCGCCGGCCCTAGGAGGTGGGGAGTCCTACTAGGACTCCCCCTCCCCAGGCGCCCTCCCTCCTTTAAATAGAAGGGGGAGGCGCCACCCCTTGCCCCTCCTCTACAACACCCAATCTCCGCCGCCTCTCTCCTCCTCCTTTCTTCTGCATAGGCATAGGCGAAGCCCTGCAGAATTCTCTACTCCACCACCACCACCACGCCGTCGTGCTGCTGTGATTCCGTGGAGAAGATCTACTACCTCCGCTGCTCGCTAGAACGAGGAGAGGAAGGTCTGCTTCGACTCCGCACCTGTGACCGACTGCGGAAGCGCTGCCGGAACGCGGTGCCGGAAGGATCGTCCACTTGACCGATTGCGGAAGCGCTGCCGGAAGGCGACGCCGAAAGGATCGTCCACACGATCTTGAGATCGGCAAGTGATCGACTACATCAACCACGAGATCTAATCTCGTTAACTCTTTCGGATCTACGAGGGTTAGTTCCTATCTATCTCGTTGCACATGTCTAATAGATTAGATCTTGGCTTTTATCTAGATTAGATCTGAGTTTTGTTCATTCTTGTGGTAGAAATTTTTTGTTTTCCATCCTACGAACCCATCAAGAAGATAGTCCCGAGGATCCCACTGAGATTAGCCTTGGACAAAATGCGTTGAAGGGGGTCAATGGCCAGAATGAAGAACATGGGCGATAGAGGGTCACCTTGTATGAGCCCCCTTGCATGCCAAAATCCTGAGTCCGAATCGCCATTGGGTAGAATTCTTGAAGATGTGGAAGCTAGGGAGAGACAGACCTATTCGCGCCACATTGGGACAAAGTCGATGGATGACAGCACCTCAATTAGGTAGGCCCATCCAACAAAGTCGAAGGCTTTGGAGATGTCCATCTTCAGAAAAAGGCTCTGAATCTTCGAGAAGTGAAGCGCTTTGATGAGATTTTGCACGTGTATAAAGTTTTCATGGATACTCCTTTTTCACGAATGCGTTCTGGCATTTGGAAACGAGTTCGATATGAAAGGTGCCAGCTGGTTAGCGAGTAGCTTAGAGAAAATCTTGGATAGTCTATGGATGAGGCTAATGGGTCTATTGTCACCCATAGTCGAAGCATCGCATTTCTTCAGGATGAGAATGATGTTTGCCCACTGGGTAAGGTGGACATAGTTAGCTCGAAGCTTGTACATGTGGGCGATGGCGTTGATGACATCAGTCTTCATAATTTTCTAAAGGATTTTAAAAAGCTACAAATAAAAAGCCATTGGGACCCAACGCTTCAATCGAGGGCATGGAGAACACCGCCTCTTTTATCTCTTGGTGAAAGGACAACGGATGTCACCTATAGAGAGTGAATATGATTTTAAAATAATTATAGTTTAGGCTCTAAAAAATGCGGAATAAAACTAACATTTAATTTATCAAAGCACAAAACCTAAAAACACTAGGTTCAACTAAGTGCACCAACAACCTATGCTAAGCAAGTCAAGAAATAATGTGATAGCAAGATAGAATACTTCAAACATGATTGATATAATAATGTAAATTGCATAAGTGGAAAGCTCGGGTATTGTCACGCCCCGAGACCTGGCCCGGAAGAAATGATAGCCGCCACGCGCCTATATACTGAAGGCATATACACGCGCTAGGCTAAAAAGGACGGTAGAAGCCGGAACAGTGGATCTCAAGAAGCTCACTAACGACCTTTAATTACATGATTATTTACATATTTACAAATGAATCCAACTATGTTTTCTAATTCACTTCCCGTCCACCGGTCCAGCCTAATCTTCTGATGACGATATCTTCCACAGCGCAACTTTGATAAAAACATTGGGAGCAAGGGGTAAGTACGATAAATCATACTCAACAAACTAATCATACACCAATCATATAAATTGTAAAAATAGACTTTGCTTTTCAAAAACAAGTGAATAAAGTTGTTAAGAAAATTAAAACGCATGGTGCCACACATGAAAATAAGCATTCGGAGACCCGGGAGTCATAGGAGTTAATATTAACGCTTTTACACTCTGCAGAGGGATACTCCGATACTGACACCCTCAACTAGAATCACACATGCGCTAGAAGAGTAGAGCTCTTGAACCCACTAGAACCCAAACACCTAAATTTACTGATGTCAATGGAACCTACGGATCCATAACTGACACGGTCCATTTTAGGGTCGTCTCAGAGAACTCAGCCAATCCCATACCTAGATTGTGATCAGTACAATACGAATACCTTCGTAGCACCACATTTTATTTACAAAACATATATGTTAATTTTCACTATGTTCTCTAGAAATCACATCTCTTCTAAATGCCTGGTTCGTATCGGTGGCTCTAGCAGATCCATCACCGCATACTGACATCGGCTCATTATCCACAAATATCACATACCACAATCTCAAATAATTCATCAAGAATACTAACAACAAATTAAATTCTACAAGATATATGAGAGATGCATGAAGAGCTTGCCTGAATTAAGATATAAATCTTCATGGAATAATAACCCAAATCATATGAATCTCCAAGGGGAAACATGTGAACACCTAGATCTTTAATCCCAGATGCCCGTTATGCCATACCTCGCAATCCCAGGATTACCATTTTTGCGAGACATAACGGATTGGATATCACAGTACATCATCCATTACAAACCATACATAAGGTCTTACACAAATAAGGATCTCACGATCCAGTCTTAATACAACAAGCAGCGGAAAATAAAAGATAAGTGTAGCGGTGGGGTCCATCTTCAGGGGCACAGGTAATGCTGACGAAGGCAGATAGTCCTAGTTATCATAGCTGTCCTGCTGGCCATCATCTTGATAGTCTCCTTCATAGTCTAGCCATGATAATATCCAGGGACAAAAGCCATGAGTACTCTTTAAGTACTCCCAAACTACCACTAACAAGTTGGATAGTTCTAAAGTAAAGTGCTAAATCTAAGTTTAACTATAAAATTAAGTTTGAAACCTAAGCTGAGTTCTAAAGCAAAGAAAGATAAAATAAAGTTCTAGAATCACTTAAGTTGGGAAGCTAATGTCATAAACACAACTCCGTTGTGGTCAAGTCAAGATTCATCATTCATTTCAAGTTATTTAGAAAACATCTGACAACGAAACAGTATGGCCATTCCAACTGTCCATAACTGTGGATGCGGCTATTCGAATAGTTTGACACTCTGTAGAGGTGGTACACTCTCACCACAAGATTCGATACATCTGTCAGGGATAAGCCTGAATCATCATACTTAGTATGCAGATAATCAAACATAACCTTTCCTTTACACACCCTAGTATAAGCACCTCTCCTATGAGCATGGCCTCCCAACCATGACCATCTGTCATCTTGGGCACTGCAAAGGTGGACATCATGAGAGGTAGCCTCAGCTCAAACCTATCCCGCGAGGGAACTAATACTAATGCATATAAATTTCCAACTAAGCCTTACCCAATTGAGGTAGTGTGGTTGTACGGTAAATTTGGAATGGTATCGCATCCGAATCCAACCATCAGTTTTATAAAAGGGTTAAGGCTCACGCCTCAACATTTTCATCATCATCAACCATTTGTGTTTCTCAACACATGTCAAAACATCTCAATAGAATGACCCATCATTCCAAGGTTTTCATAATTCATTTTCACCAAGTGTTCCCATCTAAAGTCACTCAAGTTTTTGATCTACTCTAAACCACTAAGTTAAGAGTGTTCACTAAGATGGAAAAGATGGGTTCAATCTCATGCCATAGAATGACATCTAAAGCTTAGCTAAATAGGTCAAGTTTTATACTTTTTATGCTACATTCAATACAGGTAAAGCACTTTGTGTAAACTAGGGGAGGTAAAACTTGTAATTAAGACTTGGGGTACTAATAGTCAAAGGGGTGTGATCAAAGCATGCCTAAGGCATCTTTACTAAACCATCTAGTTTGATCCTAGCTTGCTAAGCACTAAACTTGCAAGTGTTAGCTTGCATTGCTAATGGTGGCTTTCCTTGGTTGGTGCAGTGGTTGAAGTTTTCTTCTTCTTCTTCTTCTTCTTGGTAGAACTCCTCCTCCTCGAAAGCTTGGTCGGTACTATCGTCTATAAAGACATACGGAGCACACAATCACCAAACAATACTTAACTAGGCTAAGTAGCATTCTAAGACACACATTTGATGATCTATTATCATCACAAGCATCACAAGTTTAAATCACTAGTTTCATCCTTTTTAAACTAGAAAAGTTATTTCTACTCATTGAAAAATTAACAAAAATCTAATATTCTCCATTTAAAATATGGGATCATATTGACACATGTCATCACCACATATCTCAACACATGGGAATGATAATTAAAGGTTGGATCAATATTACTTTGGTTTAAGTTTATTATTTAATGATTTGAAGTGACTAGAAATGCCTATTTAGCATTATTTTGGTACTAGTCCAAATTCACTGCATGTAAACCTTAATATTATTACATATTTAGATAGATATGAAGAAATGTGAATTTTGAGAGTTGAAATCAACTCAAAAACTAACTTGGTTGATTTTATAAAAGTGTTGCAAGGTGCAAATGCTTCTGTTTTATTATTTTTATTAGGAGAGATCTATAACTTTAATTGAATTAAATCCAATGGTCTTGGATATATCATTTCAATACCTTTCATACAAAATTGGTTTCATGCAATTTGGATTTGGACAACTCTCAGAATTGAATTTTAAACTAGTGGACAGAAACTAGATTTAACTTAAAAAGAAAAATCCAATTTTGAATGGCTGGGCTAGCACGGGAAAGAACATGGGCCGGCCCAGTGTTGCTCCGCGGCGCGGGGCTCAGCTGACAGGGGGGTCCCGCTGGTCAGTGGTTCTTAACACGCGAAACGATACGCGCGCTATGGGCCGTAGGATTAGAACTAGGATCTACGGTCGAGGGTTGTCGTCGACGACAAACAGGTCGCCGGTGAGAGTTTGCCCTAGCGGCTCGGTGGGGGTCTGCCGGGGATGTACCAGGGCTCCAGCCATGACGGCGAGGCGGGCAAACGAAATGGAAGACAACGGCGAGGTGAGGCGCGGTTGCGGTGGAGCTTGGGGTGCCTTAAATCGCAGGCGCCCTTCTCCTCCTGCTATGGCGGCTCCGGCTCCAATTCCTGTGAGGCAGAGCTCGATTGGCTCCGGAGAGAGAGGTGAAAGGATCAGTGAGAGGTGGGGAGTGAGTGGGTGTGGAGAAATGGTGCTGGGGAGGTCGGTTTATATAGGCCCGACGATGAGACTGAATGGTGTGGGCAGGCGACTCCGGCGAGGGCGGGACAGGGGGCTAGCAGCGTGGATCGAGGTAGCAGACGGTGGCCTGTCTCCTGGCGGTGCGCTGAGGCTTAAATGCACGGCAGGGCGAGCTTTGTGCTGGTCGGGCGCGTCACGCGCTCTGGGCGGCAGAGGCGGTGGGTCTGACGGCGAGCGGTGGCTGGGGTGCGTTGGGCGGCCAGCGGGGGTGTTTGGGGTGTTCCCTAGGTCATGGCGGAGGGATAGGCACGGGCTGTGGCCGAGGGGTGGTCTGTGCACGCGGGGACAGGACGTACTCTGCGGGCGGCGTAGGCATGGTCGACCAGCTCCGGGCATGGCGGTTCCTGGCCGTTCTGCTCTCTGTCTCTGGGCTGGGGTTGGTTGGACGGTGGCGGTGGACCACTGGCTAGCTTGTAGACATGGCGAGAGAGGGGGAAGCGGTCTGCTGCTGCGAGTGCATGGTCGGCCGGTGAGGGGTGGCTCGGCATGGCCTTGCAGTGTAACTAGGAGGTAGAGGAGGTGTTGGTGTTGGTCTGGTTAGGCTTGAGGGAGACAAGAGTGATCAAAGCACTTCAAATTGCTAGACAAGATCAAGCCCAAAACAGTAATAGTTAGGCCACTTTGATCTTGTCCACAAGGTGTTTGATAGAATTGCCGAAAGAGAAAAACTTTCGAATTTTGAGTTCAAAATTTTTGGGTGTTCTCCACTAGTGCTAGGTAGTCTCTGGTTGCAAGGGTTTTCAAAGTGGAGCTCAAATAGATGGTTTTTGAAATAGGGGTGATCAATGCATATGCATTGGATTCAATTTTCACATGCCAATTAAAATAAGTAGAAGAATGTTTTTAGCAGATCAAAAGGTGGGACTTGGTACCTCATTATGTGTACTAGCAAGGGGTGCAAAGATCATGAATTGTTTCTGTTAAGAAATGAGTGCTAGGAACAGTCAAAGTAGTGTAGTGGATTAAAATGGCCAAAATGACCATTCCTCCTTTTTAATTGTTTTTTATTTGATTTTCTTTAGGAAAAGTTTGGGAGTGATGTAGATGATGTTTAAATCACCTAAGAAACATTTTACAACCAAAGAATCACAGAACCAAGGCAATTCAAAACAATTCCTATTTTAAATGCTCATACACATCAATGCTTTCATTTTTAATTTGGAAAAGTTTTTGTTAACCCCAAATTTGATGATTTAGATCTTGATAAGCTTGGATTGAAGTTTTGGGATGTTGCAAATCTTCCCCCCTTAAAAAAAATCTCATCCCGAGATTTACAAAAAAAACTAGGAACTAAAGAGATCCGGGAACTCTGTCCTAATGTAATCTTCTCGCTCCCAAGTGGCTTCCTCCTCCGTATGGTTGCTCCACTGAATCTTGAGAAATTTGATACTCCTAGTCCTGGTGGTTCTCTAGGCTTCTTCTAAGATACGGATGGGTACTTCTCTATAGGTCAAGTCATTGTTGATTTCTACAGCTCTGTGATCGATGTTCTTGAAAACTT
Source organism: Avena eriantha (assembly GCA_910589775.1). Classification (NCBI taxonomy): domain Eukaryota; kingdom Viridiplantae; phylum Streptophyta; class Magnoliopsida; order Poales; family Poaceae; genus Avena; species Avena eriantha. The sequence goes on from OU342741.1 coordinate 232,580,136, forward strand.
CAGTCTTCTCGGGCACTTCCAGACATTTGCGAAGTTTGGGAATGATGTAGAAGATGTGTAAATCACCTAAGAAACATTTTACAACCAAAGAATCACAGAACCAAGGCAATTCAAAACAATTCCTATTTTAAATGCTCATACACATCAATGCTTTCATTTTTAATTTGGAAAAGTTTTTGTTAACCCCAAATTTGATGATTTAGATCTTGATAAGCTTGGATTGAAGTTTTGGGATGTTACAAACCTTCCCCCCTTAAAAAAAAATCATCCCAGTATTTACAAAGAAAACTAGGAACTAAAGAGATCCGGGAACTCTGTCCTAATGTAATCTTCTCGCTCCCAAGTGGCTTCCTCCTCGGTATGGTTGCTCCACTGAATCTTGAGAAATTTGATACTCCTGGTCCTGGTGGTTCTCTAGGCTTCTTCTAAGATACGGATGGGTACTTCTCTATAGGTCAAGTCATTGTTGATTTCTACAGCTCTGTGATCGATGTTCTTGAAAACTTCAGTCTTCTCGGGCACTTCCAGACATTTGCGAAGTAACGAGATATGGAACACATTGTGGATGGCTGACATCTCTTTAGGCAGTTCCAGTTGATACGATACTTCTCCTCGACGGTTCAGAATCTTGAAGGGCCCGATATATCTGGGGGCTAACTTTCCTTTTAGACTAAAGCGTTGAGTCCCTTTCAATGGTGAGACCTTGAGATACACAAAATCTCTGACATTGAAAGTCAGGTCTCTCCTTCTTTTGTCAGCATAACTCTTCTGTTTGGATTGGCGGTCTTGAGGTGTTTACGGACTTTGTGAACTTTCTCTTCTGCTTCTCGGAGAATGTCGGGTCCAAAGATCGGACTCTCTCCTACTTGCGACCAATTCAAAGGGGTACGACACTTTCTTCCGTATAGGAATTCAAATGGTGCCATCTGCAAACTAGCTTGATAACTGTTGTTATATGAGAATTCTGTGAAAGGTAGGCAGTCTTCCTATTTTGATCCGTATTCCAACACACAAGCTCTAAGCATATCCTCTAGGATCTGGTTGACTCTCTCAGTCTGTCCATCAGTTTGCGGGTGATACGCGGTGCTGAAGTTCAACCTGGTTCCTAATACTTCCTGAACTTTCTGCCAAAATCTCGAGGTAAACTGGGTTCCTCGATCTGATACTATGGTCTTGGGGGTTCCATGCAGACATCCTAGCGATGTACAGTTCTGCTAGCTTCGCACTCTGGTAGGTAGTCTTGACAGGTATAAAGTGGGCTACCTTGGACAGTCTATCAACTATGACCCAGATTGAGTCATTTCCCCTACTAGAAGTAGGCAAACCGGTGATAAAGTCCATTCCGACGGAATCCCATTTCCATTTCGGAATCTACAACGGTTGCAACAGTCCTGCAGGTCTCTGATGCTCTGCTTTGACTCTTTGACAGATGTCACATTTGGCGATGTAGCTTCTGATTTCTCTCTTCATCTTGTGCCACCAAAACTACTCTTTCAAGTCCCGATACATCTTTGTTCCTCCGGGGTGGATAGAATAAAGAGTATCATGAGCTTCCTTCATGATAACTTCCTTCAGCTCCGAATCTGCTGGCACATAGATACGTCCTTTGTACCACAGTACTCCTTCTTCGTCTTCAGTGAATCCAGGTACCTTTCCTGTACCAATACGACGTTTGATTCCGTCGATACTTTCATTCCCTTTCTGAGCTTCCTTGATTTGGCTAATCAAAGTGGGTTTAAGTTCAATGCTAGCTAAGAATCCTTTGCTAACTATTTCATTCCTGAACTACTCCAACTCTTCATACAAACTTGGTTGCTTCTCCTTGATCATGGTGTTTAGCCTACACGGTAATCTGCTAAGAGCATCTGCTACCACATTGGCTTTGCCGGGGTGATAGTGAATGTCAAGGTCATAATCCTTGATTAACTCTATCCATCTCCTTTGCCTCATATTCAGCTCCTTCTGAGTCAAGATATATTTTAAGCTCTTGTGATCTGAGTAAATCTCACAGCGATTACCCATCAGGTAATGACGCCATGTCTTCAACGCTAGAACCACAGCTGCTAGCTCAAGATCATGGGTCGGATAGTTCTGCTCATGCTGCTTTAGTTGTTGAGACAGATACGCGATAACTTTGCCTTCTTGCATCAATACACACCCTAGACCAATCTTGGATGCGTCACAATACACATCAATCGGCTTCTTGATGTCTGGCATGACCAATATTGGGGCTGATAGCAATCTCTACTTTAGCTCCTGGAAAATGGCTTCACATTTGTCTGTCCATTCAAACTTCTTGTCCTTCTTCAACAATTGGGTCATGGGTCGGGCGATGCTTGAGAATCCTTCTACGAACTTGCAGATATCCCGCTAATCCGAGAAATGCACGGACTTGGGTTTGAGTGGTTGGGGATTCCCATTCTTCGACATCTTTGATCTTGGCGGGATCAACAAAGACTCCTCCGGCAGACACAATATGTCCTAGGAATCCTACTTCTTTCAGCCAAAACTCACACTTGCTGAATTTGGCATATAACTGATGCTCTCTTAGGGTTTCTAGGATGATTCTCAGATGTTTCTCATGCTCTTCTCCTGACTTGGAGTAGATCAGGATGTCGTCGATGAACACAACTACAAACTTATCTAGGAAATTCATAAAGATCTTATTCATGAGATTGATGAAATAAGCAGTGGCATTGGTTAATCCAAAAGACATAACCGTATACTCGTATAAACCATAGCTAGTAGTAAAGGCGGTCTTCGGAATATCCGTTGCACGAATCTTAAGTTGGTGATAACCAGTCCTAAGATCAATCTTTGAGAATACCTGAGCTCCGGTCAACTGATCAAATAGATCCTCTATCTTTGGCAAGGGGTACTTGTTCTTGATGGTGACATCATTCAACTTTCTATAATCTATACACAGACGGTTGAAGGGTAACGGGTAGGCTACACTAGCGTAAAATCAAAAATTTCTACCGCGTCAACCAGGAATACTATTGTCATAGATCACGGGATTACCGCTAGACGCGCAGGTGCAGAACTCGATGAAGCACGTTGCGGCAGTGTAGATGTTCTACGTCTCCTCCTCGTCCTCGTCCCACGAGCAGCTCCCCTTTGCGCGGCTCGTCCAAGTGCTACAGATGCAGCACCTCCGAGGTATCCACACGTCCGGAGTGGAAGTCGTCACACGCCAGACTGCTAGGTCTGCGCGTGCAACACAGGCGGAAGAGGAGTGGCGGCTGGGTGGAATGCTCTCTCCTTTTCAGCTCGCCTCACTCCCTCTTATATAGGCATCCCTGGTGGGCTTCTACATTAGCAGCCCATTAGCAGCCTAAGCCTGGTCTAATTCGGATCCAATCCTCATTAGGCTTCCAGCCCCTAAAGTGTGTGACCCTATAGGTTCATACACGTATAGACATGACGCGAGTACACTTACTCTGTCAATAGTTGGTAGCGGCCTCTAGCAAGACGTGCCAACTCCTAAACGCATATAAAGATCATTCGGACGAACCATCACAAGGTTGAGTACATGTCTTTCCCTTTGCCTCACGATATTTGGTCTAGCTCTAAGCTGACCTCTCTTTCTCGATACTGTGATTCAGAATCCCTTTACTAGGTTAACTCTTAACCATATGTAGCACGGCCATGCATTTCTGGATCCGATCACTCGAGGGGCCCAGAGATATCTCTCTCAAGTAGAGGGGCAAATCCCATCTTGATTGACCGATGCCTTGCAGCATGTATCAGGACAAACCCGAAAGCTACCTTTATAACTACCCAGTTACGAAGTAGTGTTTGATAGCCCCAAAGTAGGTCGATCCACATCTCAAGTACATGCGACAATCTCAGGTCTAAGGACAAAACGTACACAATGTGTAGAGAGAGCTGCAAGTATTATTGCTAGTCTCATGTTGGGTCAGTCCAACCCCATGTTCATAACATGTGTCCACATCATTGGTTTGACATCTCCATGTCAATGACTTGCGAAACATAGTCATTAACCAATCGATGTGCTAGTCTAATATTCACGTGTGTCCTCGCATGAACTCTGACTAGGGACAATTATTAGATAACCATACAAGTAAAGAGTTTCACAAACAATTCACATAATTGCCAATCAATACAAGTTGCCTGGTATATGGATATTCAAGGAACATTATAATAACTCATGGATACACATGAAATACAATCATCTCTATGATTGCCTCTAGGGCATATTTCCTTCAGTCTCCCACTTGCACTAGAGTCAATCTAGACAGTGTCTAATACCTATTGCTCTTATGTGCGCTTCATGCGCAGGCTGCGGGAGTGGCTTAGTCAAGGGATCAGCAACATTTGAGTCCGTATGTATTTTGCATAACATGACACTACCTTCATCAATGAACTCACGAATCAGATGGTAGCGCATGCGAATATGTTTGTTCTTCTGGTGCTGTCTAGGTTCTTTGGCTTGTGCAATAGCACCATTGTTGTCACAATAAACGTCCAAGGGATTGGACGAGCCCTGAACCACACCAAGAGCGATCAGGAAATTCCTAATCCAAACAGCTTCCTTTGCAGCCTCCGAGGCAGCAATATATTCAGCTTCTGTTGAAGAGGAGGCCACTGTATCTTGCTTGGAACTTTTCCAGCTCACAGCACCACCATTCATGACAAACACATAACCTGATTGCCATTTCGAGTCGTCTGAGTCATTAAGGTAACTCGCATCTGTGTAACCCTTTACACTGAGTTCAACCTCACCTCCATAAACTAGGAACATATCCTTAGTCCTTCTCAAGTACTTAAGGATATTCTTTACCGCTGTCCAGTGAATCTCACCTGGATCAGCCTGGTATCTGCTCGTAACACTTAGAGCATAGGAAACATCTGGGCGAGTACATGTCATTGCATACATGATGGATCCAATAGCCGAAGCACATGGAACCCTACTCATGCGTTCTCGCTCATCAGTGGTCGAAGGACACTGAGTCTTGCTGAGTTTAATGCCGTGAGACATGGGCAAGAACCCCTTCTTAGCCTCTTCCATGCTGAACCGTTTCAACACTTTGTCAATGTACGTACTCTGGCTTAATCCAATTAGCCTCCTTGATCTATCTCTATAGATCTTGATACCCAGAATATATGCCGCTTCTCCCAAGTCCTTCATAGAAAAACTATTTTTCAATGAGGTCTTAACAGACTCGAGCATAGGAATGTCATTTCCAATCAATAATATGTCATCCACATATAAGATTAGAAACACAAGTGATTTCCCATTTTCTTTCTTATACACACAAGGTTCTTGTTCGTTTTTGGTGAAGCCAAACTCCTTTACAACTTCATCAAATCGAATGTTCCAACTCCGAGATGCTTGCTTCAGCCCATAAATAGACTTTTGAAGTTTGCATACCTTTCCAGCATTGTTTGGATCGACAAAACCTTCGGGTTGCATCATATACACGTCCTCAGAAAGGATTCCATTTAAGAAAGCCGTCTTGACGTCCATCTGCCATATCTCATAATCGAAATGTGCAGCAATGGCTAGAATGATCCGTATAGATTTAAGCATCGCTACGGGCGAGAAAGTCTCGTCGTAGTCAACTCCTTGAACTTGTCGAAAACCTTTTGCAACAAGTCGAGCTTTATGGATGTGAACATTTCCATCCATATCAATCTTCTTCTTATAGATCCACTTGCACTCGATGGCTTTAAAACCATCAGGCAGGTCAACCAAGTTCCAAACTTGATTGTCTCCCATGGACTCTATCTCGGATCTCATGGCAATCAGCCATTTCTCAGAGTCTGGGTCCACCATCGCTTCTGCATAGGTCGCAGGCTCATCATTGTCTAACAATAATAACTCTCGCGCTTCGCGGAGCCTCGCCGACCTTCGTGGTTGTGGTGCTTCTATTGCCACGGGTTCCTCAACTTGTTCTGCTACAATAGCATCACTCGTAGAAGCATCCCCGACTGGCTCATCTTGAACTTCTTCAAGTCGCACCGACCTTCCACTCGTTCCCTTTGTGAGAAACTCTTTCTCTAGGAAAACACCGCTACGAGCGACAAACACTTTGCCCTCTTCTCGGTTGTAGAAGTAATACCCTAAGGTTTCCCTTGGGTATCCCACAAAAATGCACTTATCCGATTTGGGTGTTAGCTTGTCCGACTGAAGTCGCTTGACAAATGCATCACAACCCCAAATCTTTAGAAAAGACAAACTGGGATTCTTTCCAGTCCACATCTCATATGGTGTCTTAACTACGGATTTAGATGGTACCCTATTTAGTGTGAAAGCTGCTGTTTCTAGCGCGTAACCCCAAAATGATAATGGTAAATCCGACTGGCTCATCATCGATCGAACCATGTCCAACAAAGTTCGATTACGCCGTTCAGAGACCCCGTTTCTTTGAGGCGTTCCGGGCGGCGTTAGCTGTGGAACAATTCCGCAACTCTTAAGATGATTGCTAAACTCGTGACTCAAATATTCACCTCCGCGATCAGATCGCAAGGCCTTTATTTTCTTGCCACGTTGATTCTCTACCTCATTTTGAAACTCTTTGAACTTTTCAAAAGTTTCAGACTTATGCTTCATCAAGTAGACATAGCCATATCTACTGAAATCATCAGTGAAAGTAATGAAGTAGTGATATCCTCCTCTGGCTGTCGTGCTCATTGGTCCACATACATCAGTATGTATGAGTTCCAACAAGTCTGTCGCTCTCTCGGGAAACCCCGTAAAAGGCGTCTTGGTCATCTTTCCAAGTAAACAAGCTTGACATGTCTCGTATGATTCAAAATCAAACGAAGTTAGAAGACCATCACCATGGAGCTTCTTCATGCGCTTTTCACTTATATGCCCCAAACGACAATGCCATAGATAGGTAGGACTCAAATCATTTGGCCGAAGCCTTTTAGCACTAACATTGTAAACACATGCATTATCAAGATTTAAAATAAATAACCCATTCACAATGGGAGCATCAGCCACAAACATAGCATTCTTAGAGATTACACAACCATTGTTTGTACTCGCGAATGAATAACCATCCCTCATCAAACATGAAGGTGATAAAATGTTTCGACCCATACTAGGAATGTAATAACAATTATTCAACTCCATGATAAATCCTGACGGAAGGTGAAGTTGCATGACGCCGACGAACAATGCAGCAACCCTTGCTTTATTTCCGACGCGAAAATCCACTTCGCCTTTTTGCACTTCTCTAGTCCTTATTAGCCCCTGCATCGAATTGCAAATATGAGCAACCGATCCGGTATCAAATACCCAAGAGTTAACATAAGAATCTGCGAGAAAAATGTCCACAACATTTACAACAAGTGTACCTGAGTGGGAAGTACTCTTACTTCCACTTTTCTTCAAAGAAGCCTTGTACTTGCTGCAGTTTCTCTTCCAGTGGCCATATTCGTGACAAAAGAAACACTGAGTGTCTCCTGCAGGACCAGCCTTTTGCTTGGGTGCAGGGTTTGGCTTAGGGATCGTATCCTTAGCCTTGCCCTTCTTCTTCTGCCAAGAAGTGCCCTTTTTCTTGAAGCTAGGCTTGTTCTGCACAGCCATCACATGGCTATGCCCTGCACACTTCTTAATGTCACATTCTGCTGTTTTCAGCATCCCACATAATTCATTAAGGCCCCTCTCCACCCCATGCATATGGTAGTTCGAAATGAAATGCCCATAGCTAGATGGAAGAGATGCCAAAATGAAGTCAGTGGCCAACTCTTGGCCTAATGGAAAACCAAGCTTTTCCAAAGTCTGACTGTAACCAACCATTTTGATCACATGGGGGCCTACAGCTGCTCCCTCTGCCAGCTTGCATTCCACAAAGGACTTAGCGACATTGTACCTCTCAGTCCTAGCCTGAGTCTGGAACATGTCCTTAAGCGCAACGATCATATCGTACGCTTCCTGATCCTCAAACTGTTTTTGAAGATCAGGTTCCATGCATGCAAGCATAAGACAACTGACCTCAAGAGATTCATCACATGCTTTCTTGTAGGCATTCTTAAGGGTAGCAGTTGCATTATCAGCAGGTTCATCCGGGATTGGGGTATCCAGAACAGTTTCCTTTTTCTCAGCCCTGAGAACAATTCTCAGGTTACGGACCCAGTCCGAATAGTTTGTTCCATTTAGTTTATCCTTTTCAAGAATCGAACGCAAAGCAAAAGGTGATGAATTGTTCGGTGCCATTGATCTACAACAAAAAAATATGCAAAATACTAAGCCATGTAACCATGAAAGAGTAAAACATATTAAACAATTTAATAGCATATACTCCCACTTAAATCAACATCCCTCTATTGATACTAAGTGATTCAAGATCCACAATTAACAAGTCGACTAGTGAGCTTTAGCATCACTGCTAGAAGACAAGGTAAATCGGTAAGCAACCTTTGCTAATCATATCACATATGACTCTTGTTGTTGGGTGACATCTCTATGTCAAAACTAGGCGCCCAACCTTTATGCCCCAAGGTCCTTAACTGTTAAGATGACCTTGTTAAGCTCACCAACCCTTATGCGTGTAGGTATCCGATACAAACCCATCCAGCCAAGGAAAACCGTGGCACCCTAATTTCATAGACCCACCAACGATTGTACAGGGCATAGGATGGTGCAAGGTTTGGTTGGGAGGGCATGGTTTAACTTAAACTTTGTGAGGGATCGTTCTACTTCTATCATCTAAGCATGCATAGTAGTAAAACGTATAAGAATAGCATTCACATAGATGTGATACAGTATGGCCCATTTTCTCATGGTGATCTCCATCGCCATAGAACCTGTCCACCATGATGATCTCCATCTTCATGCTCTATGCGAGCCATCCTCCAAGTGATGAGTTCTCCAAGAACTAATACAAGCTATTACTCCTAACATCTAGTAATCAAAATTACATGGTATTGGGATCATCACAAGTTGGCACGCAGGCCATTACAATAATTGACAACACATATGGCTCCAGCCGTGTTGCCCAACTCACGACACGCAGGTCATGAAAAAATACATACATGCATCACATACATTTTTGGGCCATACTGATCACATAAATCCTGCAAAAACAAGTTGTGCATAGAATCGCATTCTACCGGATCATGTGAAATCGTACCACCTATGAACCTTAACGAGATACAAAAAGGGGGCTACGACTAAGGGGGGTCTAGGGGGTCTCCCCCCGCGGGGTTCGAAGGGGCAGCGCCCCTCGCGGTACCTTCGTGAAAAATGAGAGATCAAATCTATACAATTTTCTTTAAGGATTTTGATCGGCAAATCCAATTTACCATAAACCGACCATAGTTCCGATTTGACCAAACTCCTTTGATCACGGTACGTCGATTCAGATCTAATTCCCGATTCGATCAATCATATTGATCTTCGCGTGATTCAGAAGGATTTATGTGTCACTGTCTACCCCGATGGCGGAAACCGACCGGTAGGGGTAAGTCGTTCGACGACCTTAGAATCACGATCACGGAAATTAAGATCATAGATCAATCCAGAAACACCGCCATACAAACGATCATATCATTCATATCAATCTACATATCACCATATGCAAACTTCCCGAACCTATGACTGAATAGCATCGGCTCTGATACCACTGAAGGGTAACGGGTAAGCTACACTAGCGTAAAATCAAAAATTTCTACCGCGTCAACCAGGAATACTATTGTCATAGATCACGGGATTACCGCTAGACGCGCAGGTGCGGAACTCGATGAAGCACGTTGCGGCAGTGTAGATGTTCTACGTCTCCTCCTCGTCCTCGTCCCACGAGCAGCTCCCCTTTGCGCGGCTCGTCCAAGTGCTACAGATGCAGCACCTCCGAGGTATCCACACGTCCGGAGTGGAAGTCGTCACACGCCAGACTGCTAGGTCTGCGCGTGCAACACAGGCGGAAGAGGAGTGGCGGCTGGGTGGAATGCTCTCTCCTTTTCAGCTCGCCTCACTCCCTCTTATATAGGCATCCCTGGTGGGCTTCTACATTAGCAGCCCATTAGCAGCCTAAGCCTGGTCTAATTCAGATCCAATCCTCATTAGGCTTCCAGCCCCTAAAGTGTGTGACCCTATAGGTTCATACACGTATAGACATGACGCGAGTACACTTACTCCGTCAATAGTTGGTAGCGGCCTCTAGCAAGACGTGCCAACTCCTAAACGCATATAAAGATCATTCGGACGAACCATCACAAGGTTGAGTACATGTCTTTCCCTTTGCCTCACGATATTTGGTCTAGCTCTAAGCTGACCTCTCTTTCTCGATACTGTGATTCAGAATCCCTTTACTAGGTTAACTCTTAACCATATGTAGCACGGCCATGCATTTCTGGATCCGATCACTCGAGGGGCCCAGAGATATCTCTCTCAAGTAGAGAGGGGCAAATCCTATCTTGATTGACCGATGCCTTGCAGCATGTATCAGGACAAACCCGAAAGCTACCTTTATAACTACCCAGTTACGGAGTAGTGTTTGATAGCCCCAAAGTAGGTCGATCCACATCTCAAGTACATGCGACAATCTCAGGTCTAAGGACAAAACGTACACGATGTGTAGAGAGAGCTGCAAGTATTATTGCTAGTCTCATGTTGGGTTAGTCCAACCCCATGTTCATAACATGTGTCCACATCATTGGTTTGACATCTCCATGTCAATGACTTGCGAAACATAGTCATTAACCAATCGATGTGCTAGTCTAATATTCACGTGTGTCCTCGCATGAACTCTGACTAGGGACAATTATTAGATAACCATACAAGTAAAGAGTTTCACAAACAATTCACATAATTGCCAATCAATACAAGTTGCCTGGTATATGGATATTCAAGGAACATTATAATAACTCATGGATACACATGAAATACAATCATCTCTATGATTGCCTCTAGGGCATATTTCCTTCAACGGTTGCCTCCATCTTTCTTGTCGACGAATAACACTGGTGATCTCCATGGTGATGCGCTTGGTTGAATCAAGCCTTTCTCTAACATGGCATCCAACTGCTTCTTCAGTTCCACTAACTCTGAGGGGTTCATGCTATAGGGTCTCTGGGCTATAGGTCCAGTTCCGGGGATTAGTTCGATAATGAACTCAATATCCCTATCCAGGGGCATACCTGGCAATTCATCTGGGAATACATCGGGGTATTCACAGACTACTCTGACTTGGTCTATGGTGGGCAAGGCTACACTCTTGTTGCACTTGAATTGACGGGGTAAGGTTTCAGAGATATGCTCTACTGTTACTCCAGAACTACTAGTCATGGTGATGGCTTTCTTAGCACAGTCTATCAGACCTTTATGCCTTGACATCCAGTCCATACCTAGTACTACTTCCAATCCTTTGGTTCCAAGTACAATTAGGTTGGCATAAAAATCTATCCCATGTATTCTGATAGGTACAGCTTTGCAAATTTTTCTAGCTTTGGTTGTTGAACCGGGGATTTGAACTATCATGACATGCTTCAGGTTGGTTGGGCGAATCTTACTAGTGCATGCAAATTCTTCGGTGACAAATGAATGCGATGCTCTAGAATCAAACAATACTCTTGCTAAAACTGAGTTGACAGAAAACATACCCAACACTACATCTGGTGCTTCCTGGGCTTGTTCTGCGTTCATGTGGAAGAGACGGCCGTTGCGGTTGTGAGGGTTCCGTGAGGCAAATCTCCTTCCTGGTTAGACAGGACGCTGGTGCTGAGCTGGGGCATTCACATTGAAATTGGCTGCAGTATTCTTGGAACACTCATTGGAGTAGTGACCCTTCACTCCACACTCAAAACAAGTGATCCGGGACTTGTCCTTGACTGCAACAGGCACAACATTGCTGCCAGTTCTAGGTGCAGTGTTGTTGTTGCTGTTGTTGTTCTTGGGAGGTGCACGGTTGAAATTGTTGGCATTGCTGGAGTTGTGATTGTTTCCTCTGGGCTTCCCATTGCCTCCGCTACGGTTGGGGTAGCTTGGGCGAGACGTTGGGGGTCGATTGTTCCTTGGTGCATATCCCGATGAAGGGTTGGGACGGTACTTCTGGTGACTACTGGATCCAGACCGCTGCATCATACGACGCTTGTGGTTGTCGTTTGCCTGGTTAATCTTCCCTTCCATCTGAATGGCAGAGTCGACTAGCTCTTCGAGATCCTAAAAATGGATGTTGACGAGGACAGTCTGCATCTCATCATGCAGTCCGTTCAAGAATCTCTCCTTCTTCTTGGCCTCCGTGTTGATCTCATCAGGTGCATATCTAGCAAGTGACAGGAATCTGTCACGGTACTCCACCACAGTCATTCTTCCTTGCTTTAATTCGTGGAACTCATCTCTCATTCTGTTGACTACACCTTGCGGCATGTGGGTCCGGCTGAACTTGACTTTGAATGCTTCCCATGTCATCACTTGACCATGGTTCATATTGCGGATGCTATTCCACCAAGCTCTTGCATTTCCTGCCAGATAGTGGGTGGCAAAGAGAACTTTCTCATTTTCATCAACTCCTGTAACTTCGAGGTTGTTTTCCATGGTTTGTAACCAGTCATCAGCATCTAATGGGTTTTCAGAAGTGCTAAAGATTGGGGGATTGGTATTCTAGAAGTTCTTCAGCTTGGATCCTTGATGATCCTGATTTCCATGCCCTTGGTTGTTGAGAGCCATCTAGGCGATCTACTGCAATGTTGCTAAGTTGGCTTGGCGTTCCGCCCTGCTTGCTTCACAGTCTGCGATGAGATCTGCAACATTGGGTCTTGCGACGAGCTGCTCCCTCCTTAGTTTCCACGAGTCATCTGAAGATTGAGAGGGATATAGGGGTAAGAGGGAAATTCTACGGTTCATGGTTTTGGTTTCAAAAATCTAAAACTTTGAGTTAGACTCAGGTTTTTCAACTAACTCCATTTTCATTCATGCAAGCAAGCACACGATACAACACACACCACAACCAACAAAGGGAAAATAGATGGTTTGAAGAACCATTCTGCAAGCTACGATACAGTGAGACCGATACATCTCATGCTATGACAGTGCTCTAGTGCATCTACTCATCATCGATGAAGTCGGAGTCCTCATCATCAGTGTAGAAGTCCACGGCATCCTCCTCCAGAAATTCATCATCGTTGTTGAGGTAAGAGTCCATGTCTCCATGGATGTCTTCACCCTCATCTTCTTCCTTGGCAGCAAGCTGAGCTTCCTGCTCATTGACGGTCTTCTCGAGGTCGGCCACCTTCTTGCAAAGACGGGTGATGATGCGATCCTTCTTGGCACGCTAGCAACAAAGAGACTGGCGGTCCTGGACGAGCAGTGCGAAAGTCTGGGCCTTCTGGTCGGCAATGGCACGGTTCTGGTTGGCTAACTCTCTGGCATTGTCTAGTTCCTGTTGTCTGTCATGAAGCAGGAAGTCAAGGTTCTCCACTTGACGCCTCAACTCTGGGTGACTTGGCATCTCCATTGGTATTCCCGTGAAGTCACGTCTTGCATAGTGGGAAAAACGAGTTCCTTGGATCTTGTTGACGCTGAGGGCACATACACGTGCGAGAGCTTCATGCATTGCCCTGGCTAATCCATCTAGCCAGTTGTTCTCTCTCACGGAGAACTGAATCCTCCCAGAAGTTGGTGCTTCAATGCTTCCTCAAAGATCTGCGGTGACGAGCCACTGTAGGTCTCCTCCTAGGGGTCCTGGAAGTTGAGCTCCAAGAAACTCCGGGTGCGGGCGTCCCAGTAACTCTGATAGTGAGTCCAGATCCCTCTCGAAGATCAGCTGACCTTCGTTTCCCAATTGGTAAAACTTGCTAAACTGAGTCTCCATCTACAAGAATTAAGGATGAGGTAGGTAGTGAAGTGATCAAGTGTGTCAAATTTTAAGTAGTAGTGTAAAAATTTTGAGGAACATGAATGTTTGAGAAAGAAAGAATTTCCAAGGATAAGAGAGGAGATAGTTTTTCGTAAATACTCATTTTGGTTTTGAAACTAAGTTTTTGTTGGAACGTCCATTCTAACTAGGGTCTCCTATGGTGAGGATGGCTCTGATACCAACTTGTCAACACCCGGATTTTTAATCCCAGATGTCCGTTATGCCATACCTCGCAATCCCAGGATTACCATTTTTGTGAGACATAACGGATTGGATATCACAGTACATCATCCATTACAAACCATACATAAGGTCTTACACAAATAAGGATCTCACAATCCAGTCTTAATACAACAAGTAGCGGAAAATAAAAGATAAGCGTAGCGGTGGGGTCCATATTCAGGGGCACAGGCAATGTTGACGAAGGCAGATAGTCCTAGTTATCATAGCCGTCCTGCTGGCCATCATCTTGATAGTCTCCTTCATAGTCTGGCCATGATAATAGCCAGGGAAAAAAGGCATGAGTACTCTTTAAGTACTCGCAAACTACCACTAATAAGTAGGATAGTTCTAAAGTAAAGTGCTAAATCTAAGTTTAACTATAAAATTAAGTTTGAAACCTAAGCTGAGTTCTGAAGCAAAGAAAGATAAAATAAAGTTCTAGAATCACTTAAGTTGGGAAGCTAATGTCATAAACACAACTCCGTTGTGGTCAAGTCAAGATTCATCAATCATTTCAAGTTATTTAGAAAACATCTGACAACGAAACAGTATGGCCATTCCAACTGTCCATAACCGCGGACGCGGCTATTCGAATAGTTTGACACTCTGCAGAGGTGGTACACTTTCACCACAAGATTCGATACATCTGTCAGGGATAACCCTGAATCATCATACTTAGTATGCAGATAATCAAACATAACCTTCCCTTTACACACCCTAGTATAAGCACCTCTCCTATGAGCATGGCCTCCCAACCATGACCATCTGTCATCTTGGGCACTGCATAGGTGGACATCATTAGAGGTAGCCTCAGCTCAAACCTCTCCCGCGAGGGAACTAATACTAATGCATATAAATTTCCAACTAAGCCTTACCCAATTCAGGTAGTGTGGTTGTACGGTAAATTTGGAATGGTATCGTATCCGAATCCAACCATCAGTTTTATAAAAGGGTTAAGGCTCATGCCTCAACATTTTCATCATCATCAACCATTTGTGTTTCTCAACACTTGTCAAAACATCTCAATAGAATGACCCATCATTCCAAGGTTTTCATAATTCATTTTCACCAAGTGTTCCCATCTAAAGTGACTCAAGTTTTTGATCTACTCTAAACCACTAAGTTAAGAGTGTTCACTAAGATGGAAAAGATGGGTTCAATCTCATGCCATAGAATGACATCTAAATCTTGGCTAAATAGGTCAAGTTTTATACTTTTTATGCTACCTTCAAAACAGGTAAAGCACTTTGTGTAAACTAGGGGAGGTAAAACTCGTAATTAAGACTTGGGGTACTAATAGTCAAAGGGGTGTGATCAAAGCATGCCTAAGGCATCTTTACTAAACCATCTAGTTTGATCCTAGCTTGCTAAGCACTAAACTTGCAAGTGTTAGCTTGCATTGCTAATGGTGGCTTGCCTGGTTGGTGCAGTGGTTGAAGTTTTCTTCTTCTTCTTCACAAGCATCTATTATCATCACAAGCATCACAAGTTTAAATCACTAGTTTCATCCTTTTTAAACTAGAAAAGTAATTTCTATTCATTGAAAAATTAACAAAAATCTAATATTCTCCATTTAAGATATGGGATCATATTGACACATGTCATCACCACATATCTCAACACATGAAAATGAGAATTAAAGGTTGGATCAATATTACTTTGGTTTAAGTTTATTATTTAATGATTTAAAGTGACTAGAAATGCCTATATAGCATTATTTTGGTACTAGTCCAAAGTCACTGCATTTAAACCTTAATATTATTACATATTTAGATAGATATGATGAAATGTGAATTTTGAGAGTTGAAATCAACTCAAAAGCTAACTTAGTTGATTTTATAAAAATGTTGCAAGGTGCAAATGCTTCTGTTTTATTATTTTTATTAGGAGAGATCTATAACTCTAATTGAATTAAATCCAACCGGCTTGGATAGATCATTTCAATACCTTTCAGACAAAATTGGTTTCATGCAATTTGGATTTGTACAACTACCAGAATTGAATTTTAAACTAGTGGACAGAAACTAGATTTAACTTAAAAAAATCCAATTTTGAATGGCTGGGCTAGCGCAGGAAAGAACATGGGCCGGCCCAGTGGCGCTCCGCGGCGCGGGGCTCAGCTGACAGGGGTCCCGCTGGTTAGTGGTTCTTAACACGCGAAACGGTACGCGTGTTGTGGGCCGTAAGATTATAAGTGGGATCTACGGTCGAGGGTTGTCGTCGACGACGAATAGGTCGCTGGCGAGAGTTTGCCCTAGCGGCTCAGTGGGAGTCTGCCGGGGACGTACCAGGGCTCCAGCGATGACGGCGAGGCGGGCAAACGAACTGGAAGTTGACGGCGAGGCGAGGCGTGGTTGCGGCGGAGCTTGGGGTGCCCTAAATCGCAGGCGCCCTTGTCCTCCTACTGGGGCGGCTCCTGCTCCAATTCCGGCGAGGCAGAGCTCGATTGGCTCTGGCGAGAGAGGTGAAAGGATCAGTGAGAGGTGGGGAGTGAGTGGGTGTGGAGAAATGGTGCTGGGGAGGCCGGTTTATATAGGCCCGACGGTGAGACCGAACGGTCTGGACAGGCGACTCCGACGAGGGCGGCACAGGGGGCTAGCAGCGTGGCTCGAGGTAGCGGACGGTGGCTTGTCTCCTGGCGATGCGCTGACGCTTAAATGCGCGGCAGGGCGAGCTCTGTGCTGGTCGGCCGTGTCACGCGCTCTGGGCGGCAGAGGCGGCGGGTCCGACGACAAGCGGTGGCTGGGGTGCGTTGGGCGGCCAGCGGGGGTCTCTGGGGTGTTCCCTAGGTCATGGCGGAGCGATAGGCGCGGGCTGCGGCCGAGGGGTGGTCTGTGCACGCGGGGACAAGACGTGCTCTGCGGGCGGCGTCGGCATGGTCGACCAGCTCCGGGCATGGCGGTTCCTGGCCGTTCTGCTCTCTGTCTCTGGGCTGGGGCTGGTTTGACGGTGGCGGTGGACCACTGGCTAGCTTGTAGACATGGCGAGAGCGGGGGAAGCGGTTTGCTGCTGCGAGTGCATGGTCGGCCAGCGAGGGGTGGCTCGGCATGGCCTTGCAGTGTAGCTAGGAGGTAGTGGAGGTGTTGGTGTTGGTCTGGTTAGGCTTGAGGGAGACAAGAGTGATCAAAGCACTTCAAATTGCTAGACAAGATCAAGCCCAAAAGTAATAGTTAGGCCACTATGATCTTCTCCACAAGGTGTTTGATAGAATGGCCGAAAGAGAAAAACTTTTGAATTTTGAGTTCAAAAAGTTTGGGTGTTCTCCACTTGTGCTAGGTAGTCTCTGGTTGCAAGGGTTTTGAAAGTGGAGCTCAAATAGATGGTTTTTTGAAATAGGGGTGATCTATGCATATGCATTGGATTCAATTTTCACATGCCAATTAAAATAAGTAAAAGAATGTTTTTAGCAGATCAAAAGGTGGGCCTAGTACCTCATTATGTGTACTAGCAAGGGGTGCAAAGATCATGAATTGTTTCTGTTAAGAAATGAGTGCTAGGAACACTCAAAGTAGTGAAAATGACCATTCCTCCTTTTTAATTGTTTTTTATTTGATTTTCTTTAGAAAAAGTTTGAGAATGATGTAAATGGTGTTTAAATCACCTAAGAAACAATTTACAACCAAAGAATCACACAGGACCGATGCAATTCAAAACAATTCCTATTTTAAATGCTCATACACATGAATGCTTTCATTTTTAATTTGGAAAAGTTTTTGTTAAACCCAAATTTGATGATTTAGATCTTGATAAGTTTGGATTGAAGTATTGGGATGTTACGAAACATCAATCATATAAATCACAGCATGAGATGAAATCCATAAGTTGTACAAACACCAGCCTACCGCTCACATCTCTTCTACACTTCACCAGTGCCTCCACTAAATATTTCCATCTACACTATTCTTTGATTTTTGTCTCTCTCTCTGGTTCGACTAT
This sequence comes from Avena eriantha, assembly GCA_910589775.1. Lineage (NCBI taxonomy): Eukaryota > Viridiplantae > Streptophyta > Magnoliopsida > Poales > Poaceae > Avena > Avena eriantha. The sequence goes on from OU342741.1 coordinate 232,598,123, forward strand.
GTGATATGACATGGTATCGGTAGTCTTCTACTCTATCTCAACTCTATTTACACCAGGACTAGGATACACACACTCTCGTTCTGGCTTTCTAGTCTCACACGGTTGGATTGACCTGCCGATGTTCTAAACAGCAGCTGAGCTGCTCTATTTATAGGATGCTGGCAACTAAATATCTGCCGCTTGCCGACTGAAAAAACCTTCTAGGAGCTTTCCAAACAGGTGCACGTGCCAGCTACTCACAGGATGATTGCCATGCAGAGTTCCACGGAAGAGTCTTGCCGACTAAACATGGCCAGCATGTTTGAAGTCCCTCTAGTAGCAAGCCACGTTGGCATCTCATGATTAATTACTATAATACTAATTCTGGTTTAGTACTAGGACTACTTGATCGTGCACACATGGCCGATGGAAAACTACACAATATGTGTACATAAAAAGCTAACTTAGCTAGTACTACACAAACACACGCCAGTACTTCTCTACTTAACTGCATCGACATGGACTAGTACTTTTAGGATTCATGCACAAACAATTAGCTAGTGCCACTTAGATTAGCTACTTTATCTTGCAAATATTAACAACCAATTTAAACACTATAGATTAGTGCAAATCTTAATAATTAGAAGTCAACTTTTACTTAACTCAGATTTATAAATAATCTGAAAATCAAGATTATTACATTCTACCTACCTTATAAGAATTGTCCCCAATATTTAACATTAAAAACAAACTTAAATTTGACTGAAACTAACATGCATGATCTTATCTAACCGTACATTATTCAAACAAAAGATTTTAACAATCACTCAAACCACGAATCTAGCAAATTATATCTATATCAAATAATTGTTCTAAACATGAAAACAAGCATCGGTGTTAGTCACAACTTAACTAACGTTCTACCCATTTTTCCCGTGTATCCTAACCTAGAGCTCTGATACCACTTTAACTGTCACGCCCCAAGACCCGGTCCGGGAGAAATGACAGCCGACGCCTATATACCAAAGGCATATACACGTGCTAGGCTAAAGAGGACGGCAGAAGCCGGCACAGTGGATCTTGAGAAGCTCACTAACAACATTTATTACATGATTATTTACATATTAACAAATGAATCCAGCTAGGTTATCTAATTCACTTCCCGTCCACCGGTCCAGCCTAATCTTCTAATGACGAAATCTTCTGTAGTGCAACTCTGATAAAAACATTGAGAGCAAGGGGTGAGTACGATAAATCATACTCAGCAAACTAATTATACACCAATCATATAAATTGTAAAAATAGACTTTATTTTTCAAAAACAAGTGAATAAAGTTGTTAAGCAAATCAAAACGCATGGTGGCACACATGAAAGTAAGCATTCGCAAATCCGAGAGTCACAGGGGTTAATATTCACGCTTTTACACTCTGCAGAGGGGTACTCCGATGCCGACAACCTCAACTAGAATCACACATGCGCTAGAAGAGCAGAGCTCTTGAACCCACTAGAACCCGAACACCTGAATTTACTGATGTCGATGGTCCTACGGATCCATCACCGACACGTTCCGTTTTAGGTCCGTCCCTAGCGGAGAACTCAGCCAGTCCCATACATGGACTGTGACCGGTACAATATGATTACCTTCGTAGCACCAAGTTTTATTTACAAAACATATATGTTAATTTTTATGGTGTTCTCCAAAAAGCATATCTCTGCTAAATGCCCGATTCGTATCGGTGGCTCCGGCGGATCCATCACCGCATACCGACACCGGCTGAGTAGCCACAAATCTCACAAATCGCAATCTCAAATAATTCATCAAGAATATTAACAACAAAGTAAATTCTACAAGATATATGAGAATTCTACAAGATATATGAGAGATGCATGAAGAGCTTGCCTGAATTAAGATATAAATCTTCATGGAATAATAACCCAGCTCAATATGAATCTCCAAGGGGAAACATCAATCAAATAAATCCTAGCATGAGATGAAATCCATAAGTTGTACAAACACCAGCCTACGGTTCACACCTCTTATACACTTCACCAGTGCCTCCACTAAATATTTCCATCTACATTATTCTTTGATTTTTGTCTCTCTCTGGATCCACTATGTGATTTGACATAGCAACGATAGTCTTCTACTCTATATCAACTCTACTTACACTAGGAGTAGGATACACACACACTCATTCTGGCTTTCTAGTCTCACTCGGTTGGATTGACAGGCCGATGTTCTAAACTACAGCTGAGCTGCTCTATTTATAGGATGCTGGCAACTAAATATTTGTCGCTTGCCCACTGAGGACAATGTCTAGGAGCTGCCCCACCAGGTGTACATGTCAGCTACTCACAGGCTGATTGCCATGCAGAGTTCCACGGAAGAGTCTTGCCGACTAAACATGGCCAGCATGTCTGATGTCCCTCTAGTAGCAAGCCACGTTGGCATCTCATGATTAATTACTAGAATACTAATTCTGGTTTAGCACTAGGACTACTTGATCGTGCACACATGGCCGATGGAAAACTACACAATATGTGTACATAAAAAGCTAACTTAGCTAGTACTACACAAACACACGCCAGTACTTCTCTACTTAACTGCATCGACATGGACTAGTACTTTTAGGATTCATGCACAAACAATTAGCTAGTGCCACTTAGATTAGCTACTTTATCTTGCAAAGATTAACAACCAATTTAAACACTATAGATTATTGCAAATCTTAATAATTAGAAGTCAACTTTTACTTAACTCATATTTATAAATAATCTGAAGATCAAGATTATTACAGGTATAGAGATAACCGATGGATGCGGATACGATGATTTTATTCCGAAGTTCACTTCCAAAGGAGCTATGTCTCCGTTGGAGAGGTGTGATAGTGCAATGCTCTCCGTACGCCACAAATGGCTCACATTGAGGTGTGGTGGCTCAATGCTCATCCAACGCCACACAAGGCCTTGCCACAAGATGCAGAGGCATGCTTTACCGATGCTACAAAAGTCTCACCTTATTTTCTTGAGTGCGGACCACAAAAGGCGAGAACTCGATCCACTATGGGACACTTGAGGGCAGCACTGAACCCGTACAAGCCTAGGGAAATCTCAAGAACTCAATTGGAGGCTCCAAGAATCACCACCAAGGACTCTAGCTTGAGGAGTCTCCACAACTCAATTGGAGGCCCAAGGGAATCACACAACAACCACATAACTGTCTAGGGTTCCAAGAACCCAAGAGCAATAAGCCCACAATCTTGAACAGAACGGATCTCTATAGAGAACTTAAACATATGCATCAAATGCAAGGGCAAATCCTTCACTCCTAAATTTCACTAAAGCTGCAAAAGCTGTTGCGGGAATAAGAGAGGAAGAACATAAGAGAAGAACACAAAACTCTCCAAGATCTAGATCCCAAGGATTTCTTCACAAAGATGGGATTTGGTTAGGTCGGGTTGTAGATCTAGATCTCCTCTCTCAAATCCCTCAAAATATGCAAGAATCATAGGAGGGGGAAGGGGAGTGGACAAGCTCTTCAAGGTCAATAATCACTACAAGAAAAGTTTCCTTCCGCAACAACTTGGCCCGACAGTCGTCATAGAAGGCGCGTCTTCCGCGACGAAATTCTCGGCTCGGCTGTGGCCGATGGAAAACTTTTTTTCCGGATTCGCGACCCTCTACTATGACGGATCTGCTAAAAACATGGAGGAAGCTTGGCCAGCGCATGGCAGAAGAAAGATTTTCATTTCCTCGTGCGATGTTGACTCGCCGAAGTCTTTTGAGGCATGTGGGTCCCGGACGTTAGTGTCTCTAGCAGACCATACTTTTCGGTCACGCCTCCCTGATTTGAACTCAATAAAGTAGCTCGAGGCGTCTGCCGTTTAGTCAGGCTGCTAGGTCCCACATGTCAGCCTCTCATTAGAAGGATCGTGTGTATGCTGGAATGTTTTTCCTTCGCTCGTGTTACCGTGTTCCGAAGATGATAGCACTGCTCGATGCATCTATCATCTAATCAACCTCCTGGGACCCACATTTCATCCTCTCATTAGAAGAAACGTGTGCATGATGGAATTTTTTCCTTCGCTTCTACCCCGTTCCGAGTTGATAGCCCTGCTCGATGCATCTACTGTTTAACCAACCTCCTGAGCCCCACATGTCATCCTCTCATTAGAAGAAACATGTGTATGATGGATTTTTTCCTTAGCTCGCGCTACCCTGTTCCGAACTTGATAGCGTTGTTCCATGCATCTACCGTTTAATCACGATACTAGGCCCCACATGTCATCCTCTCATTAGAATAAACGTGTGTATGATGGATTTTTTACCCTCTGTCGCACCTTCATGTTCCGAACTTGATAACATTGTCGCTGCATCAGCCGTTTAATCAAACTCCAGGACCCCACATGTCATCCTCTCATTAGAAGAAACATGTGTATGATAGAAATTTTTCCCTCGGTTGTGCCTCCGTGTTCTGAACTTGATAGCGTTGCTCGCTGCATCTACCATTTAATCATGATGCAGGGCCCCACCCCCACATGCCATACACTCATTAGAAGAAATGTGTGTATGATGGAATTTTTTCTCTTGGTCGCGCCTCCATGTTTCAAACTTGATAGCGTTGCTCGATGCATCAGCCATTTTTCCAGGCTGCTGAGTCCCCCATGTGAGCCTCTCATTAGAAGAAATGTGTGCATTCTGGACTTTTTTCTCGCTCGCGCCTCCCTGTTTCAAACTTGACAACGTCGCTCGAGGCAGAACCTATATAAGGCCACGCTACTAGGTCCCACATGCCGGTCTCTCTATATATCAAACCTGCGTATGATGGACTCTTTTTCGGCCGCGTCCGTTATTTTGACCATGGCAACGTTGCTCGATGGGGCTGCCGTGTAAGGTCTTACTGCTGAGGCCCCCATGTCACCTTCTCTGGTATGTTCTGGCGGGTGGGTCCCTAATGCCAGCCTCTCTATACAAGTATTTAACTTTTTTTCAAACACAACCATTAAACTCGAGGGATGCTGCAAGCTGGTGGGTCCGGGATGTCAGCCTCTCCGTAATGCGATATTAAAAAGTAAACCCTTTCTCAAAAAAAAGTAAACCCAAGATATATATAAATATGTACACACAGTGGATTCGAACTAAAGACCTTCACATCCAATCAAATAGACATAAACTGAGTGTTTTTCCACAATACCAAAGATACTAATAGAAATTGGATCATTAAACATGTATTAGTACTACAATTTATGTATCAGTCTTCTAAAAAATATTGTTGTGTTTCCATGTTATCTCTCTTAAAATAAAAGTGCAGTGCTAATGGAACCTCGATTTATAAAAAGCCACATAATGGATTAGTTTCTTAAAAACATGGGTAGGCAGAGTTTTTTACAGGTTGGGGCAATGCCAAAAAGGCCAAATTAAATTTTTTTTGGGCTATGGTCAATGGTCTCCTATCTCAAATTTCATTGGGCTGTGTCTCGCCAGATTCAAACACAGACCTCTTCGAGGGAGGAAAAAAGGATAATTCCTTTGACAGATATTCATGTAAAAATATCTAATGAACACACACCACATGCACCAAAACAGGGCTAGTATCCAATGACTTTAGTTGATGAAATCACGCTGTATCTTTACCCTCTCATCTCTGTCCAAAATGCATCCAACGGTTGCGATGACACAAAGGCAAAAGCTCTAGAGCAAGCAGCCAGCAGCAATGACAGTACTTTTGACAAATTCAATACCATTTGAAAGATTAAGGAGTACAGAACAATAAGACATAAAAAAATTGACAGATTCCTAGTTCATATTCAGTAGCACTTGACCAATTCGGAAGCATTTCAAAGTGACTGATTCAGCAATACAAACGCTGAAATTCAATATCACTACAGGGAGAGACAATTCTTGTTTCAGCTCTAAAAACCATGCCACGCAATCAGTTTGCCCTTTTCTCCAAGGACTCGATCACTGGAACACAATCATTGTCATAATATTTGGTCATATAGGGAACCTTCATATAGATATAGATATACCATACTATTACATACTAGTCATAGCTCCAATCCAGCAAAAGGTATCACAGTTTTACCACCGATATATGATCAGTGGAGATAAGACAACCACATAATTAATTACGATAGCATGCGGCCAAAGAGCTAGATAGCTAGGAACTTCATGAATAGCATGCCCCATTCAGGGCAGCGAGATATATCAACCTTGACCGTTCTTCCAATAGTAAGTTTGGCTGCTTTCCGGAACTTGATCCTGAAGGAAATATGCCCTGAGAGGCAATAATAAAGTTGTTATTATATATTCCTTGTATATGATAGATGTTTATTTTGCATGCTATAATTGTATTGATAGGAAACATCAATACATGTGTGTTTAATAAACAAAAAGGGTTTCTAGTTATGCCTCTCTTATAGACTAGCTTGTTGATTAACAAGATGATCAAAGTTTCCTGATCATGGACATTGGATGTTGTTAATAACAAGGTCACAGCATTTGTGAAATGATGTGATGAACATTCATCCGAAGTATAGCATTACGATCAAGTCATTATGTTTATATTGCTATAACATCATACATAGTAGTCTTAGTCCTTAGACCATGAGATCATGTTAATTGCTAACACCGGAAGAGTATCTTGATAACATCAAACGTCACACCGTAACAGGGTGACCATAAAGGTGGGTTCAGTGCTATGAAGGTGTTATGTTGAGGCTCATGGATCAAGAGTGGAATTTTTCAATCCCGATGACGGATAGATATACTCTGGGCCCTCTCGGTGATATCACATTAAAATAGCTTGCAAGCAAGTGATGTGATCACTAGAATGTTATATCACGGGAACGAGAAAAGAGTGCATGTCGGTAACGAGATCAAACTAGGTATTTGGATACCGATGATCGAATCTCGGACATGTATTATATCATGAGACAAAGGGATTAAATTGCTGACGTTAAAGGTTCTCACGATCACAGAAGTCATCGTTGAATATGCAGGAGTCAGTATGGATCTCCAGGTCCCGCTTCTGATTATTGATCTGAGAGGAGTCTCAATCATTTCTGCATTATTCGTGAACCGTAGGGTGACACACTTAAGGGTTGCCGGACACCATTTAGGAGCACATATGTTCCAGACAAAAGGTTTGCAAAGCGCAGGAAATGTTTCGATAGAAACAGGAATTGTTTCGGGTGAAATTGCAGAAAGTGGTTCTGCATGTGATATTGAAATGTTGCAAGGGGTTTTATGTGAATGTTTGTTAATTAAAGTAATTAACAAAATTCTAAATAAAATAAATAAAAGAGTCTTATTAAATGAGAGAGCATTAAATTTGGAGAAATTTAATGCACTTAAAGTGGAGACTTTAAAAGGGAATGTGAAGAGGCATTTTAATGTGGAGGGGTTACCACCACATGAATGGGGGAGGTGAGGGGTCACACCCCCATGCGCCGGCCATGGAGAGAGGGGGCACCCCCGTCCTCCTATAAAAGGCCACCCATTCCCTCCTTCATCCTCACACCTCCTCGTGAAGGATCTCTCTCCCCCTCTAGATATTCCCCCATGGTCTCGGATTAGCGAGATACATGTTCCCGGTGGCCTTGCGTCTGGAAGGAGTTGCTGCTTCCGCTGATTCGCTGGAGCGAGGAGGTGGAGGTTGTCCGGTGGCTTGAACGTGTGTGCGAGGACGGATGCGCTGCTGATTTGCGGCGCTCGGACTTCCACACGATCTTGAGATCGGCAAGCGTACGACTACATCAACCACGAGTTCCTACTTGTTAATAAAACTCGTTGTCTTCGAGGGTAAGTTCTCCATGGATGTATGTCCACCCGTTGCTCTGTATATCTAGTAGATAGATCTTGGCGTATAGTTCTCATCGTAGGAAATTTTTTGTTTTCTATGTTGCGGACCCAACAGTGGTATCAGAGCCTGATCTATGCGTAGGTGCTTTGCACGGGTAGTACACATATGTTTATATGTGGGCGATGATGATCATGTTATTGCATCTTCTATGTACTTTGGATATTGGTGTCATAGTGGGATGAAGCGGCCCGGACCAACCTTACATGTCATCGTACATGAGACCGGTTCCACGACTGACATGCAACTAGTTTTGCATAAGTGGCTGGCGGGTGTCTGTCTCTCCTACTATAGTCAATATCTGATTTACAACGAGTTTCTAATAACTTGGTTATCCTCGTTGTGGTTCATGTTCGTAGGTAAGACTGGTTCTATCTCTGAAAGCCCTAAGCCACGTAAAACTTGCAATTGAAAAATTAGAGGCGTCTAGTTTAGATCGTTGTTGGGCTAGTGTCTTGATATGATATTGTTGTAAGTAGATGTATGATAGATACTCTTACAACTCACTTAATGTGTAAGTTCCATAGACCTTGGCCTTACACACAAAGGAATGATAGAGATCATACCACGATGCAAATGATAGAGATCAAATGCATGGACCATATCACCTCACTTCACACATTAGATGTTAGCATTTATATTGCTAGTTTGGCGCTTCTGGTAGCATTATAAGATGATCCCTCATTTAGATATCAAGATAAAATGTGTTCTTTCTTAAGTATGCACCGTTTTGTGGATCGTGTTTTTAGGCATCACGTGATGATCGGGTGTTCTCGACTCTACGCTTTCATACAACGGGTGTAAGACAGTTTTACACACGCGAATACTAAGGTTCTTACTTGACGAGCCTAGCATGTACAGACATGGCCTCGGAACACAGACCGGAAGGTTAAGCATGAGTCCTATAGTTGATATGATGCCTATATAGATACTCGCCTTTGAAGCTACACCGACTCACATGATGATCGGACTTGGTGTAGTGGATTTGGCTCATGTCATCACCAAAAGGACACGAGGGATGTCGTTTTTGAGTGGGAGTTCATTAGTAATTTGCATTAGTTGAACTCAATCTATCATAAACTTAGTCTAAATATATTTTACAAATTCTGTTGTATATGGCCCCACCTGCTTTTAATTTCAATGTGTTCATGGAGAAAGAGAAGCTTGCTGTGAATGGTAGCAACTTCACCAACTGGGCTATGAATTTGAGGATTCTCCTCACTGCTGCACAAAAGCAATATGTGCTAGAGGCGCCGCTAGGCCCCCCACCAAATCCTGATGCCCCTGACGAGGAAAAGAATTTCTATATAACTCGTCAGGAGGACCACAACTTAGTTCATTGCGGCATACTGTATGGGCTAGAGCCAGAACTTCGAAAACGTTTCGAAAATGGCAATGCCTTTGATACCATGGGAGAATTGAAAATGATTTTCGATACCCATGCTGCCGTAGAGAGTTATAATGCTTCTGAAAAGTTCTTTAGCTGCATGATGGAAGAGAACAGCTCCATTAGTGAGCACGTACTCAAAATGTCTGGGTACACCGATAAGCTTGTGTCCTTGGGAATAACGATTCCCATTGACTTAGGCATACATCATGTTCTCCAATCTTTGTCACCTAGCTAGAAGAGCTTCGTGATGAACTATAATATGCAGGGCATGAAGAAGTCTCTTCCCGAGCTTCTGTCAATGCTTAAGACTGCAGAAGTGGAGATTAGGAAAGAGCATCAAGTGTTGATGATCAATAAGACCACCGGTTTCAAGAAGGACAAGAAAGGAAAGCAGAAGGGAAAGAAGGGCGGCAAATCTGTTGCCGCGCCTGAAAAGAAACCCCGAGCTGGCCCTAAGTCTGACACCGAGTGCTAATATTGCAAGGGGACTGGCCATTGGAAGCGCAACTGCCCCAAGTATTTGGCGGACAAGAAGGCCGGCAAGGCAAACAAAGGTATATGTGATATACATGCTATTGATGTTTACTTGACTAGTACTCACAGTAGCACCTGGGTATTTGATACAGGATCGGTTGCTAATATATGTAACTCGGTTCAGGGGTTGCGGAACAAGCGACAACTAGCAAGGGATGAGGTCACGATGCGGGTCGGCAATGGATCAAGAGTTGATGTGATCGCCGTCGGAACGCTGCCTCTCCATATGCCGTCGGGATTAGTTATAAACCTGAATAATTGTTATTTCGTGCCTGCACTGAGCATGAACATTGTATCCGAATCATGTTTTATGCAAAGTGGTTATTCGTTTATGTCTGAAAGCAATGGTTGTTCGATTTATATGAATAATATCTTTTATTTTCATGCACCTGTGTTGAATGGTTTATTTCTATTGGATCTCGATAGTAGTATTACGCATATTCATAATGTTGATGCTAAAAGGATTAAACTTGATAATGATATATCTACATATATGTGGCACTGCCGTCTAGGTCATATTGGCGTTAAACGCATGAAGAAACTCCATTCTGATGGACTTTTGGAATCACTTGATTTTGAATCATTTGATACATGTGAGCCATGCCTTATGGGCAAGATGACTAGAACGCTGTTTTCCGATTCAATGGAACGGGCGACAGATTTATTGGAAATCATACATACTGATGTGTGTGGACCAATGAGTGTGTCGGTGCGAGGTGGATATCGCTATTTTGTTACTTTCACGAATGATTTGAGTAGATACGGGAATATCTATTTGATGAAACATAAGTCCGAAGCCTTTGAAAAGTTCAAAGAATTTCAGAATGAAGTGGAAAATCATCGTAATAGAAAGATCAAATTTCTACGGTCTGATCGTGGAGGAGAGTATCTAAGTTACGAGTTTAGCACACACATGAAAGATTGTGGAATAGTTTCACAACTCACGCCTGCCGGAACACCACAACGTAATGTTGTGTCAGAACGTCGTAATCGTACTTTATTGGATATGGTTCGATCTATGATGTCTCTGACTGACTTGCCACTGTCATTTTGGGGTTATGCACTGGAAACCGCTACATTCACTTTAAATAGGGCACCATCCAAATCCGTTGAAAAGACACCGTATGAATTATGGTTTGGAAACAAACCTAAGCTGTCATTTCTTAAAGTTTGGGGATGTGATGTTTATGTGAAGAAACTTCAACCGGATAAACTCGAACCCAAAGCGGAAAAATGCGTCTTCATAGGATACCCTAAGGAAACGATTGGGTATACCTTCTATCACAGGTCCGAGGGCAACGTCTTTGTTGCCAAGAATGGATCCTTTCTTGAGAAGGAGTTTCTCGCGAAAGGTGTGAGTAGTCGGAAGGTAGAACTCGAAGAGGTTATTGAACCTTCTCTTCATGAAATGGTGAGTAGCGCAGCACCGGAAGTTGTTTCGGAGTTGACTTCACCTAATGAAGAGAGAGCTAATGATATTGATCATGAAACTCCGAAAGAGGACACTACCGAACCTCGCAGGTCAAGCAGGACACGTGCAGCTCCTGAACTGTACGGCAATCCTGTTATGAATTTCATGATTGATGAAATAGATGACCATGCGACATATGAAGAAGCGATGATGAGCCCTGATTCCAACAAATGGCTAGAAGCCATGAAATCCGAGATGGAATCCATGTACGAAAACCAGGTTTGGACCTTGGTGGACTTACCTCACGATCGAAAGGCCGTTGACAATAAATGGATTTTCAAAAGAAAAACCGATGCTGATGGTAAAGTAACCATGTATAAGGCTCGAGTTGTCGCAAAGGGGTTTCGACAAATTCAAGGAGTTGACTATGATGAGACATTCTCTCCAGTAGCGATGCTTAAGTCGGTTAGGATTATGTTAGCAATTGCTGCATATTTCGATTATCAAATATGGCAGATGGATGTCAAAACTGCGTTCCTCAATGGTAATATTGAAGAAGAGTTGTATATGATACAACCAAAGGGTTTTGTCGATCCTAAGGATGCCGATAAGGTGTGAAAACTTCAGCGATCCATCTATGGACTGAAGCAAGCATCCCGGAGTTGGAATCTCCGCTTTGATGAGGTGATCAAAGATTTTGGATTTGTCCAAACTATGGAGAGGCTTGTATTTACAAGAAAGTGAGTGGGAGCAATGTGGCATTTCTGATATTATATGTGGATGACATATTATTGATTGGAAATGATATAGATCTTTTAAACAGTGTTAAAAGTTATCTAAACAGCAAATTTTCGATGAAGGACCTTGGTGAAGCTTCATATATATTAGGCATTAAAATCTATAGAGATAGATCAAGACGCCTAATTGGGCTATCGCAGAGTACATACCTTGATAAGATATTAAAGAAGTTTAATATGGACGAAAGTAAGAAGGGGTTCTTACCTATGTTGCAAGGCAAGACATTGAGTAAGACTCAAAGTCCGGCTATGGCGGAAGAAAGAGAGATGATGGATAAGATCCCCTATGCCTCGGCCATAGGCTCTATAATGTATGCCATGCTATGTACAAGACCGTATGTGACACATGCTATTAGTTTGACTAGTAGGTACCAATCTGATGCAGGTTCGGAACACTGGATAGCGGTAAAGAACATCCTCAAGTACTTGAGAAGGACTAAGGATATGCTTCTCATATACGGAGGTGAAGAAGAGCTATTCGCTAAGTGTTATGTCGATCCTAGCTTTGACACCGATCCGAATGACTCTAAGTCTCAATCCGGATACATATTTCTCTTGAACGGAGCAGCAGTTAGTTGGAGGAGTTCCAAACAACCTGTGGTGGCTGGATCAACAACAGAGGCGGAATATGTTGCTGCTTCAGAAGCAGCGCAGGAGGCAGTTTGGATGAAAGAGTTCATTACAGAACTAGGTGTGGTTCCCAGTGGGTTGGACCCAATGGTGATCTATTGTGACAACAATGGAGCCATATCCAACGCCAAGGAACCAAGGTCTCACAAGAATTCCAAGCATATTAAGCGCCGGTTTCACTCCATCCGCGAGCATGTCAAGGATGGAGATATAAAGATTTGTAAAGTGCACACGGACCTAAATGTAGCAGATCCGTTGACTAAAGTACTCCCTGGGGCAAAACATGATCAACACCAGAACTCCATGGGTGTTAGATTTATCACTATGTGAACTAGATTATTGTCTCTAGTGCAAGTGGGAGAATGAAGGAAATATGCCCTGAGAGGCAATAATAAAGTTGTTATTATATATTCCTTGTATATGATAGATGTTTATTTTGCATGCTATAATTGTATTGATAGGAAACATCAATACATGTGTGTTTAATAAACAAAAAGGGTTCCTAGTTATGCCTCTCTTATAGACTAGCTTGTTGATTAACAAGATGATCAAAGTTTCCTGATCTTGGATGTTGTTAATAAGAAGGTCACAACATTTGTGAAATGATGTGATGGACATTCATCCGAAGTATAGCATTACGATCAAGTCATTATGTTTATATTGCTATAACATCATACAAAGTAGTCTTAGTCCTTAGACCATGAGATCATGTTAATTGCTAACACCGGAAGAGTATCTTGATAACATAAAACGTCACACCGTAACAGGGTGACCATAAAGGTGGGTTCAGTGCTATGAAGGTGTTATGTTGAGGCTCATGGATCAAGAGTGGAATTTGTCAATCCCGATGACGGATAGATATACTCTGGGCCCTCTCGGTGATATCACATTAAGATAGCATGCAAGCAAGTGATGTGATCACTAGAATGTTATATCACGGGAACGAGAAAAGAGTGCATGTCCGTAACGAGATCAAACTAGGTATTTGGATACCGATGATCGAATCTCGGACATGTATTATATCATGAGACAAAGGGATTAAATTGCTGACGTTAAAGGTTCTCATGATCACAGAAGTCATCGTTGAATATGCAGGAGTCACTATGGATCTCCAGGTCCCGCTTCTGATTATTGATCTGAGAGGAGTCTCAATCATGTATGCATTATTCGCAAACCGTAGGGTGACACATTTAAGGGTTGCCGGACAGCATTTAGGAGCACATATGTTCCAGACAAAAGGTTTGCAAAGCGCAGGAAATGTTTCGATAGAAACAGGAATTGTTTCGATAGAAACCGGAATTGTTTCGGGTGAAATTGCAGAAAGTGGTTCTGCATGTGATATTGAAATGTTGCAAGGTGATTTATGTGAATGTTTGTTAATTAAAGTAATTAACAAAATTCTGAATAAAATAAATAAAAGAGTTTTATTAAATGAGAGAGCATTAAATTTGGAGAAATTTAATGCATTTAAAGTGGAGACTTTAAAAGGGAATGTGAAGAGGCATTTTAATGTGGAGGGGTTACCACCACATGAATGGGGGAGGTGAGGGGTCACCCCCATGCGCCGGCCATGGAGAGAGGGGCACCCCCCTCCTCCTATAAAAGGTCACCCATTCCCTCCTTCATCCTCACACCTCCTCGTGAAGGATCTCTCTCCCCCTCTAGATATTCCCCCATGGTCTCGGATTAGCGAGATACATGTTCCCGGTGGCCTTGCGTCTGGAAGGAGTTGCTGCTTCCGCTGATTCGCTGGAGCGAGGAGGTGGAGGTTGTCCGGTGGCTTGAACGTGTGTGCGACGATGGATGCGCTACTGATTTGCGGCGCTTGGACTTCCACACGATCTTGAGATCGGCAAGCGTACGACTACATCAACCACGAGTTCTTACTCGTTAACAAAACTTATTGTCTTCGAGGGTAAGTTCTCCATGGATGTATGTCCACCCGTTGCTCTGTATCTAGTAGATATATCTTGGCGTATAGTTCTCATCGTAGGAAATTTTTTGTTTTCTATGCTGCGGACCCAACAGATCCACCTAGAAGTAGCTCCCAAGCGTCCATCAGTCGAGTTAATGGCGTAGCATCCCTCGATTCGCAATCCTTTGCTCTGCATCATGAAGACTATTGTGCCTTTTCGTCTGGCCCAGAGTTGCTTTGTGGCACTCTTAGGCAATTTCTGAGACAAAGCAAGAGATAGGCGCATAATTACTAAGAGTGATGCACTGAATCATGTGAAACTTGAGAAGACATTCATAATAGTTTATCTGCTGCCATATACTCACAAACATAATCCGGTGTGACCTTGTGATGACACATGTGTAGGATATGGTATGACAAGGTGTTGCCCGGGGTGATGAAGGAGCTTGTGCTGGTCCCTGTGCTGGGGCTGGTGCTGGTGCAGGTGATGGTGCCACTAATTGTAGACGGGCTGGTGCAGGAGCCAGAAGGCCCAGAACCGGTGTCGGCGCTAGCAGCTTGATGCTAGATTCCTTCTAAAGGGTAGCTAAGCTGACTGCAGGAATGGTAGAGGTAGATGAGAAGTGTACAAGCAAAATGGTCTCTTATAGAACAGTTACTCACAAGACAATGATCAGAGGATATGATGAGTATACAAGAAAATTAAGTTACTACCTCCATTCTTTCTATTTAGGTCAACAGGTGCCGGAGCAGGAACTAGGGCCAGTGCCGTTGGGGGTTCCAGCAGCTTGGTGCTGGTTACCTTCTAAGGGGTAGGTAAGGGGACTGCAGAGTGGTCAGAGAGGCATATGAGATGTGGACAAGCAAAATGGTTTCTTATACAACAGTAACTCCTAGACAGAGATGAGAGTATACAGGTGAATTAAGTTACTACCTCTATTCTTTCTCCTACTGAGGTCAACAGGTGTCGTTGCAAGAACTGGGGCTGGTGCTGGTGCCGGTGCCAGTAGCTTGATGCTGACACCCTTCTGGGTGGTACATAAGGGGAAGCGGACTGCAAAAGTGGTCAGGGTCTCATGATGAGTAAAGAAAATGGTGCAAAATAGGTAGTCACAAGAAAATCATTAGAGGTTGTGATGAGTATAGAATCAAATTAATTAGTACTACCTCTGTTCTTGGTCCTTCGGTCAACATGTGTACAATGGCATGCAAGTATCTACCCCGACTTGCTAAAATCGAATGTTACCTTATCCCCCTGCTTCATACCATTCTCATAGACATACCTGGACCAACCTCAGCAATGCAAATAGGTGGTGGGCATCATTTAGGAGACATTCACATCATATAGTTGCCACATGCCTTTAGGGCCCTCGCTATACAGAGTTAGAAACTTGTCGTTTCCAAACATCTTTTTTATAATGGGGCGAGCGACACAAGGGACATCCTTCATGAGAAAATTGATAGAGAAGTAAGGCGACAGGAAAAAAAGTGAGATACAAGATCTTACATCAAGTCGGTCTAAACCACTTGGAATCCATACCTGATACCATGGGTACCCTTTGCAAGTAAATCTAATAATATAAGACAAAACCATTGCCTATAAAGAAAAGATATTTTATTTTTGTGAACTTCTAATGAGCGTAAAGATATAGTACTAGCTGGTAACAATAACATGGAAAATCATAACATGTGAAATTGTGGATTTCCAAATTATACCCACTTCTTAGAGAGGTCACTGCCCACCTGGGTACTGTGTTAGTGCTTCTGATGTCTACGCACTTCTATTCTTGTAGGCAGTTGTTGGGCCTCCAAGTGCAGAGGTTTGTAGAACAGCAGCAAGTTTTCCCTTAAGTAGATCACCCAAGGTTTATCGAACTCAGGGAGGAAGTGGTCAAAGGTATCCCCTCTCAAGCAACCCTGCAATCAAGATACAAGAAATCTCTTGTGTACCCAACACACCCAATACACTTGTCAGGTGTATAGGTGCATTAGTTCAGCGAAGAGATAGTGAAATACAAGTGGTATAGATAATTATAAGTGGTAACGGTGATAAAAAATAGCTTGATGGCATGGAAAAGACTAAAGTAAAACTGAAATAAAGAAGGAAGCAAGCAAACATGTAATAGATCTACTAGCAAACGGTGTTTCAGTGCTTAGAAACAAGGCCTAGGGATCATACTTTCACTAGTGAACACTCTCTCATATAAATATCTTCTCTTTATGATACTACTCTAAACTACTCTCCGGTTGGATACTCTAATCCATGGTAGGGCTATAACAACACACCTCAAAGTAAGCTTTTCCCATCTAGATAACCCCACACTGTCCCCTTGAGCACTAGATGGTTCCAACAAACACCACAATTTCATAAAGACATCCAACTCCAAATATAACTCATAGCAAGTATTTGTAATCTCTAGCCTAAGTGCCACCATGGTGTGCATGCTGTCATTTTCACACACATGGGGAGAGCAGAGGTCTATTAAAGCACTTGAGTAGCAAGGTAGATCTACTTGATTACAAAGCTCATGATCACAAT
Source organism: Avena eriantha (assembly GCA_910589775.1). NCBI lineage: Eukaryota > Viridiplantae > Streptophyta > Magnoliopsida > Poales > Poaceae > Avena > Avena eriantha. Next base: position 232,615,180 of record OU342741.1, read on the forward strand.
ATGATCATGCATAGAGAGAGAGACGAACACATAGCTACCGGTAGAACCCTTAGCCTCGAGAGAGATCTACTCCCTCATCATCATGGGAATCAGCAACGGTGATGGAGATGGTGGTGCAGATCGATGGAGATGGCTCCGGGGGCACTTCCCCGTCCTGGCAGGGTGTCGGAATAGAGACTTTATGTCCCCCGAATCTCCCCTTCGGTGGCGCCGGCACTGCGGAACTTTTCGTGGCTGGAGGCTTGACTATTTAGGGTTTTTGCATCGAGAGGCTCTTATAGGCGAGAGGGGAGATCGAGGGGGTGCCGGAGGGGCCCACACCACCCCTAGCGCGGCCTGGCATGTCCCGCGCCACCAGGTGGTGTGGCTAGCCCTTGGCCCCTCTCCGTCTCATCTTCTGGCTCCGTGAGTCTTCCGGTAAAATATCGACTTTGGCTTTTTTCTGGTCCAATTCCGAGAATATTGATTTTCTGACTTTCCTAGAACCAAAAACAGCAGAAAACATGCAACTGGCATTGTGGCATCTTATTAATAGGTTAGTTCCAGAAAATGTGTAAAAGTACTCCAAAGTGTGGACAAAACATAAGAAAGTAGATAAAACCAAGCATGAAACATCAAAAATTATAGATACATTTGCAATGTATCAGCTTCCTCGTTGTGTAGAGCATGTCCTCTTTTGGTGCGGGCATCAGAAATCTGCTAGCCTCTACAACAGCCTCAACCTCCGCAGCAGCACCTTCAATCTGCATAAATAGCAACAGAGCTCAACAGTTCAATACTATGTAATGTTTGGTCAAACTTTCCATCGCTTGACTTTTCAAAAAATACAGTATATGCCTAAGCCTTGGGATAGAGGGAGTATAGTACATAGTAGTCATATACCGACTATATGAGACAATCTAACAGATCCAGATCTGGATTCACATAAACACATTGCCAGAATTAATAAAATCACACATATGTTTCTGAACATCTGATAAGCATACATCACACCATGCGGGTAAATCTGTCTACACCATCGTAATAAGGGTATTAAGAACAAATACCTTTCTCTTTAAGCTGGGCCCTCCCAGCTGGTCGCTGGCCTTGCGCTTGTTTTTTGGTGAGTAGTGGTACTCGCCGGATCCTGTTGCATGTGGGGGTACCATCCTGCTTGCCTCACCTGGAGCACCGCACGTTCGCAGGTATGTACCACCGTGCTACAGTAAATGAAGAAGAGATGGTGTCACAGAGGCTTCCACAAAAATAGGATGCAGACAGAGACAACTTTTAGCACATGGATACATCCAGGTTGCAGCCAACCACTTTTAGCATTGGACAGAATGGAAGAACGCAACGAATATACTGCTACATTACCTTTTTTAGGCAACTTTTAAGGGAACTGACAGGACCATCCTTGTCGGTAGTGGCCGTGCGCGCCGCTGACCCATAGTTCTCCATACAGAATCTGACGCAAAATCCATTGCACATTACTAGTAGCAACTAAAGGTTACAGAAGTGAAGAATACCGAAATTGAACCTGACCAAATGCCCCAATCAGAACAGCGATGACCATGCCCTGATCCGGAATTCATATGAAATCAGTACCACCTCCCCCATCCCCACCCCCCATACCCACAACCACCCCCACCCCACCCAAATGACCCAATCAATTAGAGAAGAGGAAAAATATCCTGATTAGGTGATTCCGAGGTGAGCAATAAGCAAGAACTCCACAATCAAAGCATACTGAATACTACTACTCCTAGTACTAATAGTACACCCAATGGCCCAATCGGAAGCAAATTAAGCAAAGCCAGATTTCGAGGTGAGCAAATACACCCACCTATTTCAACAAGAACTCCCCAATAGGAGGTTGCACCAGTTCCAACAGTTGCTTGCTGGATGTGAGCTAGCTAGTGATGGTTTCTTATCTTGTCGTTGGTAGAAAGGCATGGGCAAGGGAGTAGTACTACTACTACTAGTAGTAGGGCTGGGCAATACACTTTTTTCTAGAGTAAGTATTTTTAAGTGGCAGTGGCGGGAACATTTTGCCGGGAGAGAATCCCGAATTTTTGATCCCAGCTATCACGTGGTGGCCTACAACTATTTCAAACGGGACCCACGTCAGGGGTGAGTTAAAGAAGGTCCCACATCAAGTGGGTGAGATAATTGACCGAGCCAGCCTCCTCCTTCCCTTGGTACTAGTACTAGTTCTCCCGGGTTCCTCTCCAAGGAAATAAAAAATGGCCCCTCTTTGAATCAAATTGATCCCAGCTTATTATCCTTCTACTGATTCGTCTCAAGGAGCAGTGGACAAGACGGCGGTAGTTGCAGCATAGGGCCTCAAAAACAATTTAGGAACCGATAAAATGATAAACTCGGATTTCAGACTAGAAAAACACACAAACACACATATACTCAGTATATACTAATATACGGAATAGTTTCCAATTACAGTTCTACTAACAAAGGCCTAGAAATCATAATAAGGTAGCTCCATATTACAGAACTACGACAGTAGCGAATCAATCATGGGATAGCTCTACACCCCAAGAGTTTTGCAGTTGGGCTAGTGGCCATGAACGACACAAAAAGTACACCCCTGATGATCAGCAGCCCTGCATCAAATCCATCTAGACGTAGTGTACCCGATCCACAGCCTCAGGTACAGGCTCATCAATGAACATGTCATCGTCATTACCATCAAAGTCCTCTTCAGTGGTAGATTAACATATACGTTTATAGACAAACATCAAAGACACACAACCTGAACATTTGTCGTTCTACAGATATACCTTGTCATCTGGCATAGCGGTAGTACCAGAAATGAAACCCGTTTCATGCAGCTTGTGCTTTTTCTCTCCTCCCCCTTCTCCAAGTTGATCTAGATGCTCAGGAGATGCCTCTGTCAGTTGATCTAGTTGATCAACATCTTCTTCCCCTACTTGATCATGATGATAAAGATGTGCCTCCCCCGGTTCATATGGAGTATCATATGGTTCACCATGAAATACCCATCTAACATATGTGCTTAGCATCCCAAATGTAAAAATATGGTCTTCCACTATACTTTGAGGCAGCACCCTATGATTCGCACACAACCGGCAGGGGCAATGTACTTTTGAGTTGTCCCAATGAGCTCTAACAAATCCCATAAATCGTAGAACATCAAGGATACGTTTAGCGCTGCCTAATGGAGCAATATCTATCCAAAATTTGCCCATCTGTTTAATTATGACATACAAGGTTGGTTATTATTAAAATAAAAGCACGAAACATATATATGAAGTACAAAAAATATATACGCCTATGCGTTTCAGCAAACATATTGATAGCAAAAATCGCCAAAGGAATTTAGGAACACAGATCTAGCTCAGAATAAACTATGACCATGCATATTGAGGACAAATTAAACTACGTAGGAGTATTTGAAAGGGCAATAAAATGCCAACCAGATCGAGCTAGAGATAGAAGGATTACCGTGGGATCGACGTGCCCACCAGTGCGTCTCAAGAAGACGGACGGGTAGGGAAAGCTTCTTCGTGCATGCTAGTGATGAGGAGCGGCCGTAAGCGCGTCTGTTTTGTGGGGAAGGGGTGAGGCCTAGGAGGCGGAGGGTGGAAGTTAATACACAACGCGATGGGGTGCAGAGGGATAACTTTGGAAATTCTGACCTACCCTGCTTTGGTAACCACCATATATGTGGCCCACCTGCCAGTCTCCATAGATCAAAATTGATCAAATACTTGTCAAAATACAAGTTTATGTTTTACCATGGAAACTACTGCACATAGCATTGCATTTTTGTGAACGAATGGCTTTATGTCAAAAAGTTATTTAATTTCAGCATCTTCAGCTAGGAAGCTTGGAAACTCATGAAAGTAGGGCATTATCCATCAAATCTGGAATCTCCTTTGTAAACAATTGCTTGAAATGCCAAGATGCACCGATCTACCAAATATGGACATGTTTGTAAGCTTGGTTGGCGAAGATGCTTCAATGTACGGAGTAGTACAAAAGATGAAAAAGGTAGAAAAACTATGGTTGTGACCTTGCTCCTCTTGTTTGAAAGCCTTGAATTAATGTTCATTAATTTTGGCAGATGTCTATAAACTCATTAAATGCTGGAAAGCATATAGGCCTATGGGCTTATCTGACGGGGACAACATCCCAAGTGGGAGTAGCGTACTTTAGAAGCTTCAACTTCAAAATTTTGGCAGAGCACCGAAATATCCCGCCTACCCATTCCAACATCCCGTCCATCCATTCAAACATCTAGCGCAAAAATAAACATCCAGCCTCAAAAATTATTTCATTGCACAAATTTAGCCTAGAAGCTTGAAAGGGCGTTATACATTGTGTGAAAAAGGGGGCGGTGGCATTTTGAGCCATCATCTTTGTAGTTGCTTCATAACAAAACACATTATTGTTACTTGGAAATTCGAAAACAAACTTCAAATTTGGAAGCAGACATATTGCTTGATTTGCAAAGATGCACCGATCTACCAAATACGGACACGTCATCATAAACTATTTCCATGACCTTGGTCACCTTTTTTGGATGATGGTCATCTTCTTGAAAGCCTTAAATTGTTCAAAAATTTCAGCAAATGCCTAGAAACTCGTTTAAATGCTGGGAAGCAACTCTCGCTGGCGTGTGGGCCTAGACGGTGACAGCGCGTCTGAGAGTCCCCACGCCGGAGTAGCGTATGCTAGAAGCTTCGGCCTCAAAATTTGGTACGACGCCCAAACATCGCACCCATCCATTAAAATATCCCGCGTATCCATTCAAACATGCTTCACCTCTTTCAAGAATGCAAAATTCCTCTTCTATCCCTGCTTCGGAAACAAGAATCCGAGGGAGCACTACAATAACAAAGGGATATAGGTGGTAGATTCTTGTTCTCCCAAGTGCATCACCCCATCCATGTTTCCCATCCCTTCTTCAATATTTACCTACCCGCCCACTCCGACCTACACTGACTTTTTGGACCCACTATGCAAATGACCCACATGTTAGTGAGCTAGAATTACGTGAAGTAGAGATTCCCATCACGTGTTGTTCAAAAATTCGAACATTTTTTCGCTAAACCGAGATAACATCGTTAAAATCATCCAACCTGGCTTATACTATCATTCCACTATGTCAAAGTAAAAGCTAAAAAAACAAAGCCAGAACACGTTCGTAGCTTTATAAGACAAAAATCAAAAGCCAGAATTAGAAACCAACCAAATAGCGCCTAAATCTCAAGGAACTATTCCTCTTTCTCCCTTGTTTTAGTACCTAGGTACCTTCAATTTTATTTAACAAAAAATATGACCAAGCAGGATATCATCGACTTCTAGATCAATTTTTGAGATACTTTCATTAAATTGCGGTAACGCCATTCTGTTCCACAAATATATATAACCATAAGGGTTGAACATATTATTGATAACATGGAATCCTAAACCATAAAATCTAAACCCCTAAACCCTGACCAAGCAGGTATCGTGCAACTATAGATAAAAAATTGAGATACTTTCGTTAAATCAGGTAATGCCATTCTATTAGACGAATATAAGCATAAATCCTGAGAATTACCAAAAATTCTATGAACCCTAAACTGGAAACAACCCATAAAACTAAACTGTAAAACCCTAAACCCTCGACCCATAAACCCTAATCAAGCCGGTACCGTGCACTTATATATCAAAATTTGAGATACTTTCATTAAATTGCGGTAACACCACTCTATTCCACGAATATAAGGATAAAGCTTCAACATTATTTGAAATTCCTGAAACCCTAAAATCTAAACACTAAATCCTAAATCCTTATCAAACACGCAGCATGCACTTATAGATCAAAAGTTGATATATTTTTATTAAACTGGTAACTCCATTCTATTCGATGAATATAAGCATAAAACTTGAGCATTATCGAAAATACCCTAAACAACCCCTAATAAAACCTAAACCCCCAAACCCTCAACGCATAAACCCAAACAGATCAGGTATCATGCACTTATAGATCAAATTTGGAGATACCTTCAATGAGTTAGGTAACACCATATATATTCTATTCGAGGAATATAAGCATAAAGCTTTAGTATTATTAAAAATTCGATAAAACCCCTAAACCCTATTCAGTCCATAAAACCTAAACCGTAAAACCCAAAACCCTCGACCCATATAAACCCTAACCAAGCAGGTATCGTGGACTTATGGATCAAAATCCGAGATTCAATCTTTCATTAAATTGCGGTAACGCCATTATATTCCATGAATATACAATAAAGTTTGAACATTATTGGAAATGCCCTAAACCCTAAAACCCTAAACCCTCAACCCCGCACGTAGCATGCACTTATCGATCAAAAATTGATATATTTTCATTAAACTGGTAACTCCATTCTATTCGATGAATATAAGAATAAATCTTGAGCATTATCGAAAATACCCTAAATAACCCCTAAAAAGTCTAAACCTAAAACCCCAAACCCTCAACCCATAGACCCTAACCAATCAGGTATCATGCACTTACATATCAAATTTTGAGATACTTTCAATGAGTTAGGTAACGCCATATTCTATTCAACGAATATAAGCATAAAGCTTGAGTATTATTGAAAATTTGATAAACCCCTTAAACCCTATTCAGTCCATAAAACCTAAACCGTAAAACCATAAAACCCTCGACCCATATAAACCCTAACCAAGAAGGTATCGTGGACTTATAGATCAAAATCTGAGATTCGATCTTTCATTAAATTGCGGTAATGGAATTCTATTACACGAATATAACAATAAAGTTTGAACATTATTGAAAATTCCCTAAACCCTCAACCCCGCCTAAACGACATTGGCAAATGAGGTATCACATGCACTTGTAGATCAAAATTTCAGATAAACTTTCCTCAAATTGTGCTGACGCCATTCAATTCCATGAATATAAGCATATATAAAGCAGCTCGAACATTATCCAAAATTCCCAAAAAACCTAAACCCTAAACACCTAAACCCCCAAAACCATAAAAACCCTAAACCATCAGCCCCTCAACCCATTACCAAGAAGGTATGATGCACTTATAGATCAAAATCCGAGATAATTTCATTAAATTGCGATAACACTAGTCTATTCCATGAATATATATAAGCATATATATGTATAAGCTTGAACATTATTATTGAAAATTCATAAACCCTAAAACCTAGAAAACCCTAAACCCTAAAACCCTAAACCCTAAATACCAAACTTAAACTCATAATCCCTAAACCCTAAAATCCTAAATCATATACCATAAACCCTAAACCCCTAAACCCTCAACCCAAAAAACACGAACCCTAAATCATAGGTTATATATATCTTGTGTGGAAACTAGGAAATGGGATTTTGAGCCATACTTATTTGTAGTTTCTTCATGACAAAAGCCATTGTCGTCGCTTGAAAAATTGAAAATAACTTCAAATTCAGAAGCTTCCTTTGTAAATAATATTTTAAATGCCAATAATATGGACCAATCTGCCAAATACAAACATGTTGTTATAAACTATAGCAAAGGTGTGACCATGACCTTGGTCACCTGGTTTGAAAGCCATGCAAATTCATACATGGTACACCATATATCGTATGACAAAATTAAAGCCATTATTATCGATTGGAGCTTTTAAAATAACTTGAAATATGGAAGTTGTTTTTCTAAAAAATGTTGAAATACCAATATGCACCAATCTACCAAACATGGTTACATTATCATAAAGTATGGTAACACATATGGCCTTGACATTGGTCATCTAGTTTTTGAAAGCCATGAATGTTCAAACATGGTATGCCATATTGTGAAACAAGTTTTTCAAGAGTTATCAAATTTTATATACTTTCATGGAAATTAGCCAATGCACATAGTGAGACCCCAAATTTGTTGTCATTACTATTCATATGAAAAAATTGAAATCTTGCAAACCTCTCGGTTGTTCTCCAATATTTGACTAATTCGGTACCTTTAAACTATTTTTAAAAAGTCTAGAGCAAGCTATATCACATAGTTTGCAGTTCGTAAATAGACATACTTACTTTTAATCATCAAAAAGTTATTTAATTTCAGCATCTTTAGCTAGGAAGCTTGGAAACTCATGAAAGTCGGGCATTATCCATCAAATCTAGAATCTCCATTGTAAACAATTGTTTGAAATGCCAAGATGCACTGATTTACCAAATATGGACAGGTTTGTAAGCTTGGTTGGCGAAGATGCTTCAATGTACGGAGTAGTACAAAAGATGAAAAAGGTATAGAAACTATGGCTATGACCTTACTCCTCTTGTTTGAAAGCCTTGAATTAATGTTCATTAATTTCGGTAGATGTCTATAAACTCATTAAATGCTGGAAAGCATGCAGGCCTGTGGGTCTATCTGATGGGGACAACATCCCAAGTGGGATAACATCAAAATTTCAATAGAGCACCAAAATATCCCGCCCACCCATTCAAACATCCTGCCCATCCATTCAAACATCTAGGCCCCCCAAAAAAACACCCAGCCCCAAATATTATTTTATTGCACAAATTTAGCCTGGAAGCTTGAAAGGGCGTTATACATTGTGTGAAAAAGGGGGTGGTGGCATTTTGAGCCATCATCTTTGTAGTTGCTTCACAACAAAACACATTGTTGTTACTTGGAAATTCGAAATTAAACTTCAAATTTGGAAGCAGACATATTGGTTGGTAGGAAAAGATGCACTGATCTACCAAATACGGACACGTCATCATAAACTATTTCCATGACCTTGGTCACCTTTTTTTGGACGATGGTCATTTTCTTGAAAGCCTTAAATTGTTTGAAAATTTCAGCAAATGCCTAGAAACTCGTTTAAATGCTGGGAAGCAACTCTCGTTGGTGTGTGGGCCTAGATGGTGACAACGTGTTTGAGAGGCCCCACACTGGAGTAGCGTATGCTAGAAACTTCGACCTAAAAATTTGGTACGGCACCCAAACATCGCATCCATCCATTAAAAATCCCGCGCATCCATTCAAACATGCTTGAGCTCTTTCTAAAATGCAAAATTCCTCTTCTGTCCCTGCTAAAGAAAAAAGAATCCGAGGGAGCACTACAATAACAGAGGGATATAGGTGGTAAATTCGCGTTCTCCCAAGTGCATCACCCCATCCATGTTTCCCATCCCTTCTTCAATATTTACCTGTCCGCCCACTCCGACCTACACTGACTTTTTGGACCCACTGTGCAAGTGACCCACATGTCAATGAGCTAGAATTACGGGAAGTAGAGATTCCCATGCTTATTGTTCCAAATTCGAACATTTTTGCTAAACCGAGATAAAATCCGTAAAATCATCCAACCGGGCTTATACTATCATTCCACTATGTCAGAGTAAAAGCTAAAAAAACAAAGCCAAAAACATGTTTGTAGCTTTATAAGACAAAAATCAAAATCCAGAATTAGAGCCCAACCAAATAGTGCATAAAGCCATTGTTTTGCCTTAGAAAATTGAAAATAACTTCCAATTCGGAAGCTTCCTTTTGTAAATAATATTTTAAACTATAACAAAAGATATGGCCATGACCTTGGTCATCTGGTTTGAAAGCCATGCATATTTTTACATGGTACTTCATATAGTGTGATACAATTTTTTCTCAGGAATTATCAAATTTCAAGATTATATTTTTCCATGGAAACTAGCTAGTGCACATAGTGAGAAACGAAGAGAGAAAATAATAGATGCATTTCTTTTTATATTTTGTTTCTTTGTATTTTTTTTAAATGGCCAAAATTAGGTGTCATTACCATTCATATCAAAAAGTTGTATTTTCCAAAACTCTCGGTGGTTCTCCAATATTTGACTACTTGATATCTTTGAATTATTTTAAAAAGTCAAGAGCAAGGTATATCACACACTTTCTAGTTTGAAATTAGACATATTTACTACAGATTGTCAAAAAGTCATTTTATTGCATAGATTTAGCTAGAAAGTTTGGAAATTCATGAAAGTTGGGCATTGTCCATCAAATCTAGAATGTTCTTTTGAAATGTCTAGATGCAGCTATCTACCAGATATGGACACGCTATTATAAAAAATAACAGAGATATGGCCGTGACATTGGTCATCTTGTATGAAAGCCTTCAATATTGTTTATCAATTTCAGAAAATGTGTGGAAACTCATTTATATGTTGATAAGCATACTGTCGCTGGCGTGTGGGTCTAGACGGGGACAACACGTGAGAGCAGCCACGTCGGAGTAGCGTACGTCGGAAGCTTCAACCTCAAAATTTCCTCATGGCACCGAAACATCCCGTGCACATCTATTCAAATATGCTGCTCATCTATTCAAATATCCCGCCCCGCTTTTTGCAAATGCAAAAATCCTCTTCTATCCCTGCTCCTGAAACAAGGATCGTGGGAGTACTACAATAATAGAGGGGTATAGGTTGTAAATGTGCGTCATCCCACCTATATCCCTCCATCGTCTCTTCCCCGCCCACACCCCTCCAACCTCGACCTTCCTCTAGCTACTTCACTGCCAGCCCTCTCTTACACACCGGAGCTCTTCCCTACAGGCGCTCTTCACCAGAACTATTTTATCGACTCCCTCGCAGCACCGGATCTGCTTCGCCAATGCCATCGTCTACCCTACCGGGGCCGCTTCACTGAATCATTCATTGCTAACCCCGAAATGCTGAGCCGCTGCCCCCGCCGCCCACTTGCCCATCCCACCCATCCTCGCTGTGCAGCGATAATTTCTCTTGCCCGTTTATTATATTTTTGGTACTCGTAAGCTACGAAATCTTTAGGATGTTCCTCAATATCCTAGATGCTATTGCCATTTTGTTTGCACCCTTCATCTTGTAGGTCTTATCCACCTCATTAGCTTCTGCTTTTATTCCCTTTCTTTATTCTCATGCTATCGTTTTAATCCTCCAACACGAACTCATAGATTATATTCTTTCCGTGCGCTCGCACGGGTCATGCAAACAACTCATAGAGGATCCAACACTGACAATCTGACGCCCAGCAAGGCTGAATCGTGAGGTTTCCTTGTGTTACTTAGGCCAGTTTCTTGTCATGTTAATTAGTTGTATAACCTGCATGCCTCATAAGTTAATAAGTCATTATACCTAAGAACTTGCCATGAAATTTGCATTTATGTTCAATTGTGAATATATATGCGAATTCTTAATTTGGAAAATGTCTATCTAGTTTGGATGATATATCTGGGCATTTTTAATGTTATATGTTGGTGTTTTCACCTGCTTTCATCCTTCCAAACTAGCTATCTAGTTTGAAACATACATCTGGTAATTTTTAATGCTATGTTTTTGGTGTTTTTCAAGAGTTTTCATCCTTCCAAACCAACCAACCTGGTTTCAAATGTCATGCAGAGAAATGACAATGGAGTACAAGGACCAGAGTTCCAACTGCTCTGCTCAGATTCTTCTCGCAGATTGACCAGGAGTCGCACCCGCTCGAGAAGGAGCTACTGTCAGCCTGAACATGCTACTGTAAGTTCATACTTTAAATGATCTCTACTTTATATAATACTTCTTGTTTCTCTTGTTGTTTGTTTTAACCTATTTCACCATATTTTAGCAGACTGCAGTTAAAACCCAGCAGGAGTCCTTGAAGGCAGAACTGAAAGTTGTGATCCCTTGTCCCATTCATCCTCCCGTTGAAGTGCCGAAGCAAACAACTTACTTAACAGTCCACCTAGAACAATTCCTGCAGGTGATAAACATATAAATGTTGTATTACATGCAGAACGAAAGGGTGTAGCTGCTCTTAGATCTGTAGCTGAAATGTTGAAGAAGAGGATAAATGCTACATTGAAGCGAATCGCCATGTACCAATCTCTTATTGATGTTACCGACAGGTTCTAATATGTCGAAATTACAATCTTGTTGTATAACCTGTTGTAACAAACTTTTATTGTCGTGTAATAAGTAATTTTAAATTCTGTGTGTTTATTAATTGATGTCTTGATATTCACTTGTTCTACGAAAATTAGGCGCTAGCAAAAAAAGTCCAAAACAATAACAAGTCGGAGTAGTAGCATGCCAAATGTTGAAACAACGTGCGCATGGACGGCCCAAAACGACCATAACAGTAAAATGCCAAAACAGTAAAAGGGCACAACAGTAAAAGGCCAGAATAGTAGAAGGCCAAAACAGGGAAAGGCCAGAACAGTAAATGGCCAGTACAATAAAAGGCCAGTATAGTAAAAGGACAGTACAATAAAAGGCTGTAGCAGTAAATGGCAGAACAGTAAAAGGCCAGAACAGCAAAAGGCTAGAACAGTAAAAGGCCAGAACCATATAATACTAGAATAGTAAAAGGCCGAAACAGTGAAAAGGCCGGAACAGTGAAAGGTCTGAACCGTAAGAGGTATCAACAGCAAAAGGCCAGTACGGTGGCAGGCCCGTACAGTAACAGGCCAAACAAGACCGGCTTGAACAGGCAAAATCCCAAACACTAAAGGGCCTAAACAGTAACGGGTCGAAATTCCTAAAAGGCTGGAACAGTAAGAGGACTGAACTGTAAAAGGCTAAATTGGTAACATGCCTGAACAGTGTCGGGCCGGATTTGTGCAGGCCTCAAGCGACAGCATAGTGTTGGAACAACAAGGGCCTCCTGTAGGCCAAAACAGAATCACGCCTGAAAGTTCGCCGGCTGCTGCTGGCTGCATTTCTAGTCCCATTTCAAACAGTGTAGGACAAAATAGTAACGGGCCATCTTCTTGTTGGGCTCCCCTGATGGGCAGGCCCAATTAGTATTTAGCAGGCCTTGGCTAGGCCTGGCTTCTGCCACGGTTTCTGTGACCATTAACGGCGGTAACCGACTGCTAACGGCGGCTGCCACGTGGCAGTTTGCATGACGTCAGCTGTCACCGTGGCTAGCGAACAGATCTAAGACGGAACAAGTTTTCGTGGCTGAAGGGTGCGATCCGTCACGGTCGAATAAAAACCGTGGTTAATTCATTTGTGACGGGGCTTTTACCAGGAAGGTCATCCATCGCGCAAGACTCTTTGGCCATGAAAATCGGGCCTTCAACCATGAAAATCGTCCGTTGTAAAAGCCAACTTTTCTTGTAGTGGATGGAGGGGAGAGAGACCAAAAAACCAACCAAGGAGCTGACCCACGAAGGGGAAAGATGAGATCCTTTTAAAGGGCTCTCCAAATCCAATTTGGGCCACTTACGCACCTGGCTAAATGTGCCGGTGAGGCACCGGAAGTTCCGGTCAGCACTGTTGGGCCAGACAGAGATAAACAAAAAGTTCCCTACGCGGTATTTCCAAGATCTAGCTGAGGTAGAAGGCCAAGAGGATTACCACTAGACGCACGGTTGTGGATTAATGATGAAGCTCGTCAGTTGAAGCAGTGTTGTCCCACGATCCAATCCAATCCCACGATCATCGAAGTGTTGAATGTACAACACCTCTGCCGGTATCCACACATATGAGAAGGAGCGCCGACGGCGGACTTCTAGGTCTGGTGCGGCAGGTAGACTGAATGGGGGCTAGGGTTTCCAACACATGTAAGTATCTCACCGTGCCCCTTGGGAAACCTACACCGAACTATATATAGGGAGTGTACGTGGACTCCACAACAATTGCGGCCAATCACTAAGGCCCTATATAGGTCATTGTGAGTCAAGACCTCATCTCAAGACCTTGTCTAAAGACCATATCTCAAGACCTTGTCTGAAGACCTCATCTCAAGACCTTGTCCGAAGCCCTTGTCTCACTCACTGATCTAGACCGTGTATGGTTCAGGTCCAAACCAACCGACATACATGCTCCTACCCTTAAGTGTGTGACACCACAGGCTCATGGCAACTTGGACACGATGGGAGTCCAACTCGCAATCGATCAATCGGTAGCAGCTCCTAGAAAAATGTGCTGACTCCCAAGTACCATAGAGTCATGAAGACATACCTTCCAATGTGACTTAGGTCTTAGTCCATTTTTGTCTCACGATATACCTTTTTGAGCTATAGGAGAATTATTGTCATCCCCTAAATAACTCAACTCTCTTCTTGATCTATGATATGTGATTCATCCGACTAACTCTTTAGTCAATCGCCTTAGTAAAAACTTAATCGAGTCATGCATGGACATGCTTCTGAATCATATCACACGAGAGGGCCCAGAGAATATCTCTCTAGTTAAAGGGGCAAAATCCTATCTTGGTTATCCACATCACGCAGCTTGATTCTCAGTCGACCCGAACTCTGCCTTTATAGCTTCCCTATTACGAACCAACATTTGATAGAGCCTAAGTCGGTGATCCTCAACTCAGATTGTGCGACAATCTAAGTTCTAAGGATTACATTGATTGAGCTATACAGATGATGACTTTATCGTTGTATCTCAAGATGGGTCAGTCCGACTTGCTAAACTCTTTAGTCGATTCTGTGTAAGTCGGAATAGTATCAGTATGCCCATGACAAGTGGAACCTAGTCACCATCCAACTTTTGCATTAGTCTAAGTTGTCTGGCTAGCACAACCTCAGTGACCAAGGACATCTAGTATGAACAATATGAATATATAGTTTGACAACCGAATCACATATTCAATGATACATATTAGATGTTCATACTAGGGCAACTTAATAAATTTATGAATACATTGGGAATTACATCATACATGTTTGCCTCTAGGGCATACTCACAACAAGCCGGCTCGAAAGCAGTGGTAGTGACCTGGTTGTACAGGCCATAAATTCCATCCGATCGGGCCGAAACTTCTAGCTAGTACTACCGATCCACTTCCAGCCAAGTTCCGGTGATAAAATGTGATCAAAGAGAAGGGTTAATGCAGTGTGCACGGGGCTGAGCGGAAGTGATGTGGAACTTCACCGGAACTACCGGTAGCAAATATGCCCTAGCGGTACTTCCGGTCCCTGGCAGGTACTTCTAACCGCACCACCCCAACGGCTCTCCACCCGTGAAAGTGTGTTGGTAGTATGGGCCGGAAGTTCCACCCAAGCCGGGTCAGAACTTTTGACCGAGCTACCGGTCCACTTCCGGCAAAGTTTTGGTTAAAAGGTAGGAAAAACGGAACGAGAGAAGAGCATATTACCATGTTCACCGTATCCAGTCTGGTACTTTAGCCGGTACTACCGTCGCCAAAAATTGTCCTAGAGGTACTTCAAGTGAGGCAGCAAAACTTTTGCCTAGGGAAACTTGAGAACCAAAACTGCAATAAATTTTGCATCTGAACTCCAAAAGAGATGAAAGCAATTTTGTTGGTACGATTGGATACCACCAAGAAAGAAAATATATGTGATATATCTCCCAATGTGTGGAGCCAGAAAACCCCCAAGATCAAACATGTAGTAAGATATATAAGGGAAATCCTTTTAGATGAACTAGAGCTTGTTATAAAGATAATAACAAGCTCTAGAACCTCACATGGATAATATCAAACAACAACCAAGAATGATGATGCAAGAATACAAAATTTTGAGCTCTCCCCAAAAGATGCGATCAAGTTACTCACTCGAGAGACGCTCTTGATAGTACGTCTATTTATCCTAAACCCGGTTTCCCAACTAATAACATGATACGAGAAAAACAGAAAACCTAACAAGGTCATACCTTTGCCTTCAGAAATCAACTTTAGCTTGATGTTGAAGATGTTGTCCTCCTCAAGATGGAACACCTTTCTTGAGTGCTCTTGCTCGCTCTTTCTTGTTGAAGACTTGCGAATATCTCCTCATACATCACGTTGAAACCTCTTCTTTGAACTTGTATTCGTCAATCCATGATCATCGAGGATGGCAAGCTTCAAGATTGTGATCTTCTAGATATGGTGCATCTTGACCTTGCACTTTATTTTTTCTAACTCTGTTAGGATGATGCCTTGAGGAAACACTTGGGGAACTCCAACTTCTTCTTCAAGACCTTCCTAATATATTTTTCTTTATTATTCTTCAACTTCTTCATATTCTTCGTGTTCAACATGATCCCAATAGGCCCAAAGCCCTTGGACATTGCTTCTTTTTCTTCTTCTTCATTTCTTCATATTTCAACCTTGAAGCCAACTAATGGTCCAAGCGATGCCAATGGACAATCAGGAGTAAATAATAGTGCTAGATTGTTTCGGCTCAAACTGCTATCCACGTAGTTCCGATTCTTTTCAGCTGTGGGATGGATGCGGAAAAGGACACGCAACAACGTCGCAAAGGATCCCTGCTATCCTGTGAGGTGGGACCTACTTCAGGCTAGGGAAAAATATTCCAGACTGTGGCTTCGTGTCACGCGTGCCATCTTACCCCGTGTCGTAGACTGGTGGGCCGCACGCACAAACCGAGCTCATTGTTAGCATACAAGGGAAGGATCGTGCTCTGTGAGAGGTGGTCCTGGCGCGACACGCATCCGCACCCGCTGGGTGGCGGGGCCCGTCGAGAACCGATGTGGCTGTCAGAGTCCTGGCACCTCGGGTACCATGATCCTATGGATAACGGGCACACCAAAAGGGCTATTGTCCCTTCCTGAGGTGGCTGGACGATCATGAGGCGTCATGAGGGAAGCCCGAGGCTGCCGCCTCGTAAGGGGAACACTCCCGAGCCCTGCCGACCACCACGGCAGAGGTCCGGCCCGCCCAGGTCCCCTGACAGGCCACGAGTGAGTTTGGGCGCACCTAGGGACATGTTCGTAATCTTACCACAATGAGAAAGAAGAAGACAACACCCTACAGGGAAGACCGAGACCGCATAGATATCCTCGGTAAAGAAAGGCCGAATTGTCCAACATCTGATGTAAAGGCGCTGAAGATGTCATCGGGGCTAAAGCAGCTACCCCTTACCACTTTGGTGCTAAAGGGACAAGGGAGGCGTCAGACATCTAAGGAGGGCGCTAGAAGGACTAGCTTTGTGAAGGAATAGCGGGTAACAAACATGAGAGGACCGAGTCCACCAAAACTAGTCATGTAGACCGAGTCTTCAAGGGGGAGCAGTGTGGTGACCCTTCGCACCCAACATTTAGGGGGAAGAGGCTAGACCGCCCTATAAAAGGGGACCTTCTCCTACTGTCAACACCCAGATTTTTAATCCCAGATGCCTGTTATGTCATTCATCGCAATCCCAGGATTACCATTTTTGCGAGACATAACAGATTGGATATCATAGTACATCATCCATTACAAACCATACATAAGGTCTTACACAAATAAGGATCTCATGATCCAGTTTTAATACAACCAGCAGCGGAATAAAAGATAAGCGTAGCGGTGGGGTCCATCTTCAGGGGCACAGGCAATGCTGACGAAGGCAGATAGTCCTAGTTATCATAGCCGTCCTATTGGCCATCATCTTGGTAGTCTCCTTCATAGTCTGGCCATGAGAATAGCCAGGGACAAATCCATGAGTACTCTTTAATTACTCGCAAACTACCACTAACAAGTAGCATAGTTTTAAAGTAAAGGGCTAACTCTAAGTTTAACTATAAAGTTAAGTTTGAAACCTAAGCTGAGTTCAGAAGCAAAGAAAGATAAAATAAAGTTCTAGAATCACTTAAGTTGGGAAGCTAGTGTCATAAACACAACCATGTTGTGGTCAAGTCAAGATTCATCATTCATTTCATAAGTTATTTTGAAAACATCTGACAACGAAACAGTATGGTCATTCCAACTGTCCATAACCGCGGACGCGGCTATTCGAATAGTTTGACACTCTGCGGAGGTGGTACACTTTTACCACAAGATTCGATACATCTGTCAAGGATAACCCTGAATCATCATACTTAGTATGTAGATAATCAAACATAACCTTTCCTTTACACACCCTAGTATAAGCACCTCTCCTATGAGCATGGCCTCCCAACCATGACCATCTGTCATCTTGGGCACTACATAGGTGGACAACATTGAGAGGTAGCCTCAGCTCAACCTCTCCCGCGAGGGAACTAATACTAATGCATATAAATTTCCAGCTAAGCCTTACCCAATTCAGGTATTGTGGTTGTACGGTAAATTTGGAATGGTATCGCATCCGAATCAAACCATTAGTTTTGTAAAAGGGGTTAAGGCTCATACCTCAACATTTTCACCATCATAAACCATTTGTGTTTCTCAACACATGTCAAAACATCTCAATAGAATGACTCATCATTCCAAGGTTTTCATAAGTCATTTTCACCAAGTATTCCCATCTAAAGTGACTCAAGTTTTCATCTACTCTAAACTACTAAGTTAAGAGTGTTCACTAAGGTGGAAAGATGGGGTCAATCTCATGCCATAGAATGACATCTAAAGTTATCTATATAGGTCAAGTTATATACTCTTTATGCTACCTTCAGAACTAGTAAAAGACTTTGGGTAAAGTAAAGGAAGTAAAGCTTCGAACTAAAACATGGGTAAGTATTAGTCAAAGTGGTATAACCAAAGCATGCCTAAAGCATCTTTGCTCAATCATCAAGCTTAATTCTAGCTTGCTAAGCATTATACTTGCAAGTGTTAGCTTGCATTGTTAATGGTGGCTTGCCCTGTGCAGTGCAGTGGTTGAAGTTTTGTTCCTCCTCTTGATAGAACTCCTCCTCCTCGAAGGCTTGGTCGGCACTATCGTCTATAAATACAAACAAAGTACACAATCACCAAACAATACTTAACTAATCTAAATAGAACCATAAGGCTCACATTTGATGATCTATTATCATCACAAGCATCACAAGTTTCATTCACTAGTTTCATTCTTTTTATTTAAGAAAAGTAATTTCTACTCATTGAAAATTAACTAAGATTTAATATTCACCACTTAAAATTTGGGATCATGTGGACACATGTCATCACCACATATTCTAACACGTGGGAATGTGATTTAAGGGTTGGATTACAATTACTTTGGTTTAAGTTCCTTATTTAATGATTTGAAGTGACTAGAAATGCCTATATAGCATTATTTTGGTACTAGTCCAAGGTCACTACATGTAAACCTTAATCTTGTTACATATTTAGATAGGTATGGTTAAATGTGATTTTTGAGAGTTGGAATCAACTCAAAATCTATCATGGTTGATTTTATAAAAATGTTTGAATGTGCAAAAGCTTATGTCTTGTTATTTGTAGTAGGACAGATCTCTAACTCTAATTGAATTAAATCCAACGGGCATGGATAGATCTTTTCAGAAGCTTTCCAACACAATTGGAATTACTCCATTTGGATTTGTAAATCTCTCTAAATTGAATTTCAAACTAAGGGACAGAACTAGGTTCAAACCTAAATAGAAAAAGCTAAGTTTGAATTAAATGGGTCGCACGGGAAAGCTAATGGGCCGGCCCAGTGGTGTTCTGCAGCACGGGGCACAGCTGACAGGGGGGTCCACCGGTCAGCGGCTCTTTACACGTGAAGCGGTACGGGGCGATATTGGCCGTTAGATTAGAACTAGGATCTACGGCTGGGGCTCGTCATCGATGACGGACATGTTGCCGGCGAGGTCTAACCCTAGCGGCTCGGTGGGGGTGCTCAGGGGGCATACCAGGGCTCTAGCGATGACAGTGATGGGGGCGATCGAACTGGTGGACGACGGCGGGCTGAGGGGTGGTCGCTGCAGCTCCTGGGGTGGTCGCAATCGACAGCGCCTTCTCCTCCTATGTAGTGGGCTCCTCCGGCGAAATTTCGGCGAACAAGTGCTCGAGCAGCTCCGGCTAGAGGTGGGGAAGGACCAGTGAGGAGAGGGGAGTGGAATGGTGTGAGTGGTTTGTGCTGGGGTGGCCTTTATTTATAGCTCGACGAGGCGACCGAGAGTGATGGGAGGGCGACTCTAGCGTGGGTTGCACAGCATGCTAGCAGCGTGGCTTGAGGTAGGGGACGGTGGCCTGCCTCCTGACGGTGCGCTACGGCTTAAATGCGTGGCTAGGGGTGGTGGTAAACAGTCGGGCGGTGCTCATGCTCTGAGCGGCAGAGGCGGCGTTCGACACGGCGTGCGGTGGCTGCGGGCCGACCGTCGGCGAACAGGCATGTCCGGGCGGTTTCCTAGGTCGTGGTGATGCGGTGAGCGCGGGTTGCGGTCGAGGCACGGCGTGTGCTCGCTTGTCGGGCGCGGCGCTCTGGCGCATGCTCGGCATGGTGCAGACGCTCTGGGCGCGGCGCTCTGCGAGTGGTCCACGGCTCGACTCTGCTCGGGGAGGAGACATAGAGCGGCGGTGCAGTCTAGTCTAGCTCCTAGACATGGCGAGAGAAAGAGGGGCGGTCTGCTGCTTCATTGGCAAGGTTGGCCGGCGAGCATGTCCTCGGGGTGGAGTGGTACTGATGCTAGGGACAAAGGGGTGGGGTGATTAGGCCTTGGTTAGAGTTAGAAGGGACAAAGGGAGTAAATTGAGGTAAAATGGGTGGCAAAACCCTATAGAAACAGTGACCTAGGATTAGAGTGTGATTCGGCCTGCCAAGTGTTTGTGAAAATGGCCGAAAGAAATTTAGTTTTGAATTTTGAAAAGATTTTTGGTGGGTGTGTTAGTCATAAGCTTGATCATCTATGGTTTCTTGGGTTTTGAAAATGAAGCTCATTTGAGTGGTTTTTGAAAAAGTGGGATCTTCCCATATGAACTAGATTCAATTTTCAAAAGCTATTTAAAATTAGTGTTTGAAAGTTTTTAGCAGATCACAAAGTGGGCCTTGGTACATCATTATGTGTACTAGCAAGGGGTGCAAAGATCCACATTTGTTTCTGTTAAGAATTGAGTACTAGGAATAGACAAAGTAGGCATGTTGATTAAAATGGCACAAATGACCATTCTCTTCTTTTATTCATTTTGATTTGTTTTTCTTTGGGATTTGTCTGGGAATGATCTGGATGATGTTTATTTCATCTAAGAATCATTTTACAAGCAATAGATCACTTAATCATGGAAATTCACAACAACTCCTATTTAAATGCACACACATATGAATGCTTTAATAATTTTAATTGAAAAAGTTTTTGGTAACCCTAATTTTGATGATTTGGATCTTAATAACCTTGGATTAGAGTTTTGGGATGTTACAAAGCTTCCCCCCTTAAACAAAATCTCGTCCCGAGATTTACAAAGAAAACTAGGAACTAAAGAGATCTGGGGCCTCTGTCCTAATGTAATCTTCTCGCTCCCAAGTGGCTTTGTCTTCGGTATGGTTGCTCCACTGAATCTTGAGGAACTTGATACTCTTGGTCCTGGTGATTCTGTAAGCTTCTTCTAGGATACGGATGGGCACTTCACGATATGTCAGGTCATTGTTGATCTCAACAGCTCGGTGATCGATGTTTTTGAAAACTTCAGTCTTCTCCGGCACTTCCAGGCATTTGCGAAGTAACGAGATATGGAACACATTGTGGATGGCTGACATCTCTTCAGATAGTTCCAGTTGATACGATACTTCTCCTCGATGATTCAGAATCTTAAAGGGCCCGATATATCTGGGGGCTAACTTTCCTTTCAAACTAAAGTGTTGGGTTTCCTTCAATGGCGAAACCTTGAGATATAGAAAATCTCCGATATTGAAAGTCAGGTCTCTCCTTCTCTTGTCAGCATAACTCTTTTGTCTGGATTGGGCTGTCTTGAGGTGCTCACGGACTTTGTGAACCTTCTCTTTGGCTTCTCGGAGAATGTTGGGTCCAAAGATCTAACTCTCTCCTACTTCTGACCAATTCAAAGGGGTGCGACACTTTCTTCCTTATAGGAATTCAAATGGTGCCATTTGCAAACTAGCTTGGTAACTGTTGTTATATGAGAATTCTACGAAAGGCAGGCAGTCTTCCCATTTTGATCCGTATTCCAACACACAAGCTCTTAACATATCCTCTAGGATCTGGTTGACTCCCTCAGTCTGTCCATCAGTTTGCGGGTGATATGTGGTGCTGAAGTTCAATTTGGTTCCCAATCCTTCCTAAACTTTCTGCCAAAATCTCGAGGTAAACTGGGTTCCTCGATCTGATACTATGGTCTTGGGGGTTCCATGCAGACTAACAATCCTAGCTATATACAACTCTGCTAGCTTCAAACTCTGGTAGGTAGTCTTGACAGGGATAAAGTGAGCTACCTTGGATAGTCTATCAACTATGACCCAGATTGAGTCATTTCCCCTACTAGAAGTAGGCAAACCGGTGATAAAGTCCATTCCGACAGAATCCCATTTCCATTCAGAAATCTGCAATGGTTGCAACAGTCCTGTGGGTCTCTGATGCTCTGCTTTGACTCTTTGACAGATGTCACACTTGGCGGTGTAGCTTCCGATTTCTCTCTTCATCTTGTGCCACCAAAATTGCTCTTTCAAATCTTGATACATCTTCGTTCCTCCAGGGTGGATAGAATAAAGGGTATCATGGGCTTCCTGCATGACAACCTGCTTCAGCTTCGAGTCTGCTGGCACACAGATACGTCCTTTGTACCACATAACTCCTTCTTCATCTTCAGGAATCTAGGTACCTTTCCTGTACCAATATGACGTTTGATTCTGTCGATACTTTCATTTCCCTTCTGTGCTTCCTTGATTTGGCTAATCAAAGTGGGTTGAAGTTCAATGCTAGCTGAGAATACTTTGCTAACTAATTCAGTTCTGAACTGCTCCAACTCCTCATATAAACTTGGCTGCTTCTCCTTGATCATGGTGTTTAGCCTGTAAGGCAATCTGCTAAGAGCATCCGCTACCACATTGGCTTTGCCGGGGTGATAGTGAATGTCAAGGTCATAATCCTTGATTAACTCTATCCATCTCCTTTGCCTCATATTCAGCTCCTTTTGAGTGAAAATATATTTCAAGCTCTTGTGATCTGAGTAAATCTCACAGCGATTACCCATTAGATAATGACGCCATGTCTTCAATGCCAAAACTACGGCTGCTAACTCAAGATCATGGGTCGGATAGTTCTGCTCATGCTGCTTCAGTTGTCGAGACAGATAAGCGATGACTTTGCCTTCTTGCATCAACACACATCCGAGACCAATCTTGGATGCATGACAATATACATAAAACGGCTTCTTGATGTCTGGCATGATCAATATTGGGGTTGATATCAATCTCTTCTTCAGCTCTTGGAAACTGGTTTCACATTTGTCGGTCCATTCAAACTTCTTTTCCTTCTTCAACAATTGGGTCATGGGTCTAGCAATGCTCGAGAATCCTTCTACGAACATGCGGTAATATCCCGCTAATCCGAGAAATGCACGAACTTGGGTTTGAGTGGTTGGGGCATCCCATTCTTCGACATGTTTGATCTTGGCGGGATCAACAGAGACTCCTCCGGCTGACACAATATGTCCTAGGAATCCTACTTCTTTCAGCCAAAACTCACACTTGCTGAATTTGGCATATAACTGATGCTCTCTCAGGGTTTCTAGGATGATTCTCAGATGTTGCTCATGCTCTTCTTCTGACTTGGAGTAGATAAGGATATCGTCGATAAACACAACTACAAACTTGTCTAGGCAATTCATAAAGATCTTATTCATGAGATTCATGAAATAAGCAGGGGCATTGGTTAATCCAAAAGACATAACCATATACTCGTATGAACCATAGCGAGTAGTAAAGGCGGTCTTCAGAATATCCGTTGCACGAATCTTAAGTTGGTGATAACCAGTCGTAAGATCAATCTTTGAGAATACCTGGGCTCCAGTCCACTGATCAAATAGATCCTCTATCTTTGGCAAGGGGTACTTGTTCTTGATGGTGATGTCATTCAACTTTCTGAAATCTGTGCACAAACGATTGCCTCCATCTTTCTTGTCGATGAATAAGACTGGTGATCTCCATGGCGATGCGCTTGGGTGAATCAAGCCTTTTGCTAACATGGCATCCAACTGTTTCTTCAGTTCCACTAACTCTGAGGGGTTCATGCTATAGTGTCTTTGGGTTATCGGTCCGGTTCTGGGGATCAGTTCGATAATGAACTCAATATCCCTATCTGGGGGCATACCGGGTAATTCATCTAGGAATACGTCGGGGTATTCGCAGACTACTCTGACTTGGTCTATGGTGGGTAGGGCCAGACTCTTGTTGCACTTGAATTGACGAGGTAAGGTTTCAGAGATATGCTCTATTGTTACTCCAGAGCTACTGGTCATGGTGATGGCTTTCTTAGCACAGTCTATCAGTCCTTTATGCCTTGACATCTAGTCCATACCTAGTACTACTTCCAATCCTTTGGTTCCAAGTACAATTAGGTTGGCATAAAAATCTATCCCATGTATTCTGATAGGCACAACTTTGCATATTTTTATAGCTTTTGTAGTTGAACCGGGGATTTGAACTATCATGACATGATTCAAGTTGGTTGGGTGCATCTTACTAGTGCATGCAAATTCTTCTGTGACAAATGAATGCGATGCTCCCGAATCAAACAATACCCTTGCTAAAACTAAGTTGACAGAAAACATACCCAGCACTACATCTGGCGCTTCTTGGGATTCTTCAGTGTTCATGTGGAAAAGACGACCATTGCGGTTGTGAGGTTTCCCTGGGGCAAATCTTCTCCCTGGTTGGACACGACACTGTTGTTGAGCTAGGGCATTCACATTGGCAGTGGCGGCAGTCTTCTTGGGACACTCATTGGAATAGTGACCCTTCACTCCACACTCGAAACAGGTGATCTGGGACTTGTCCTTTGCTGCGATAGGCACAACATTGCTGCCAGTTCTGGGTGCAGTGTTGTTGTTGTTGTTGTTCTTGGGAGGTGCACGGTTGAAATTGTTGGCGTTGCCAGAGTTGTGATTGTTTCCTCCGGACTTCACATTGCCTCCGCTACGGTTGGGGTAGCTTGGGCACGACATTGGGGGTCGGTTGTTCCTTGCTGCATATCCTGGTGAGGGGTTGGGACGGTACTTCTGGTGACTGCTAGATCCGGATTTCTGCATCATACGATGTTTGCTGTTGTTGTTTGCCTGATTAATCTTCCCTTCCATCTGAATGGTAGAGTCGACTAGCTCTTCGAGATCCTCGAAGCGGATGTTGACAAGGACAGTCTGCATCTCGTCATGCAGTCCGTTTAGGAATCTCTCTTTCTTCTTGACCTCTGTGTTGATCTCATCAGGGGCGTACCTTGCAAGCGACAGGAACCTATCACGGTATTCCACCACAGTCATCCTGCCTTGCTTCAAGTCGCGAAACTCATCCCTTAGTCAGGTGACTAGACCCCGCGGCACGTGGGTGCGGCTGAACTTGGTTTTGAAGGCTTCCCATGTCATCACTTGACCATGGTTCATATTACGGATACTAGTCCAACAAGCTCTTGCATGTCTTGCCAGGTAGTGGGTGGCGAAGACAACTTTCTCGTTGTCATCAACTCTTGCAACTTCTAAATTTTTTCACATTGTCTGTAACCAGTCATCAGCATCTAGTGGGTTTTCAGCTTGGTTAAAGATTGGGGGATTAGTATTCTGAAAGTTTTTGAGTTTGGATCCATGGTGATCCTAATTTCCATGCCCTTGGTTGTTTTGGGCCATCTGAGCTATCTGCTGCAATGTTGCTAAGTTGGCCTGGTGCTCTGCCCTGCTTGCTTCATGGTCTGCAACTAACATCTGCATAATCTGCAGCATTGGGTCTTGCGACGAGATGCTCCCTCCTTGGTTTCCACGAGTCATCTGAAGATTGAGGTAGATAAAGGGGTACGAGGGAAAGTTCTAAGGTTCATGGTTTTGGTTTCAAAGCTAAAACTTTGAGTTTGACTCTCGTTTTGCAACTAACTCCATTTCATTCACTCAAACAAGCACACGGTACAAACACACACCACAACAATAAAGGAAAACATATGGTTTGAAGAACCATTCTGCAAGCTACGATACAATGGGACCGATACATCTCATGCTACGACAGTGCTCTAGTGCATCTACTCATCGTCGATGAAGTCGTAGTCCTCATCGTCAATGTAGAAGTCCGCGACATCCTCCTCCAGAAAGTCACCATCATTGCTGAGGTAAGAATCCATGTCTCCCTGGATGTCTTCACCCTCCTCTTCTTCCTCCTTTGCTGCAAGCTGAGCTTCCTGCTCCTTGATGGTCTTCTCGAGGTCGGCCACCTTCTTGCGGAGACGGGCGATGGTGCGATCCTTCTTCTCACGCTGGAGGCGAAGAGACTGACGATCCTTAACTAGAAGTGAGAAAGTCTGGGCCTTCTGGTCGGCAATGGCATGGTTGTGGTTGGCAAACTCCCTAGCATTGTCCAATTCCTTCTGGCGATCATACAGCAGGAAGTCAAGGTTCTCCACTTGACGCTTCAGTTCCGGGTGACTTGGCATCTACATTGGCATTCCCATGAAGTCACGTCTTGCATAGTGAGAAAAACGGGTTCCTTGGATTTGGTTGACGCTAAGGGCACATAGACGTGCGAGAGCTTCATGCATTGCCCTGGCTAATCCATCTAGCTAGTTGTTCTCTCTCACGGAGAACTGGATTCTCCCGGACGTTGGTGCTTTGATGCTTCCTCTAATATCAGCGGTGACTAGCCACTGTAAATCTCCTCCTGGGGGTCCTGGAAGTTGAGATCCAAGAAACTCCGGATGTGGGCGTCCTAGTAACTCCGACAGTGGATCTAGGTCCCTCTTGAAGATCAACTGGCCTCCGTTTCCCAACTGGTAGAACTTGCTGAACTGAGTCTCCATCTACAAGAATTAAGGATGAGAAAATTAGTGAAGTGATCAAGTGTGTGCAATTTTAAGTAGTAATGTAAGAATTTTGGAGGAACGTGAATTTTTGAGCAAGAATGAATTCCCAAGGATAAGAGAGGAAATAGTTTTTCATAAATACTCACTTTGGTTTTGAAACTAAGTTTTTGTTCAGACGTCCATTCTAACTAGGGTCTCCTATGGTCAGGATGGCTCTGATACTAACTTGTCCAACACCCGGATTTTTAATCCCAGATGCATGTTATGTCATTCATCGCAATCCCAGGATTACCATTTTTGCGAGACATAACAGATTGGATATCACAGTACATCATCCATTATAAACCATACATAAGGTCTTACACAAATAAGGATCTCATGATCTAGCCTTAATACAACCAGCAGTGGAATAAAAGATAAGCGTAGTGGTGGGGTCCATCTTCAGGGGCACAGGCAATGCTGACGAAGGCAGATAGTCCTAGTTATCATAGTAGTCCTGTTGGCCATCACCTTGGTAGTCTCCTTCATAGTCTGGCCATGAGAATAGCCAGGGACAAAGCCATGAGTACTCTTTAAGTACTCGCAAACTACCACTAACAAGTAGCATACTTTTAAAGTAAAGGGCTAACTCTAAGTTTAACTATAAAGTAAAGTTTGAAACCTAAGATGTGTTCAGAAGCAAATAAAGATAAAATAAAGTTCTAGAATCACTTAAGTTGGGAAGCTAGTGTCATAAACACAACCCTGTTTTGGTCAAGTCAAGATTCATCATTCATTTCATAAGTTATTTTGAAAACATCTGACAACGAAACAGTATGGTCATTCCAACTGTCCATAACCGCGGACGCGGCTATTCGAATAGTTTGACACTCTGCGGAGGTGGTACACTTTTACCACAAGATTCGATACATCTGTCAGGGATAACCCTGAATCATCATACTTAGTATGTAGATAATCAAACATAACCTTTCCTTTACACACCCTAGTATAAGCACCTCTCCTATGAGCATGGCCTCCCAACCATGACCATCTGTCATCTTGGGCACTACATAGGTGGACAACATTGAGAGGTAGCCTCAGCTCAACCTCTCCCGCAAGGGAACTAATACTAATGCATATAAATTTCCGTCTAAGCCTTACCCAATTCAGGTATTGTGCTTGTACGGTAAATTTGGAATGGTATCGCATCCGAATCCAACCATCATTTTTGTAAAAGGGGTTAAGGCTCATGTCTCAATATTTTCACAATCATAAACCATTTGTGTTTCTCAACACATGTCAAAACATCTCAATAGAATGACTCATCATTCCAAGGTTTTCATAAGTCATTTTCACCAAGTATTCCCATCTAAAGTGACTCAAGTTCTCATCTACTCTAAACTACTAAGTTAAGAGTGTTCACTAAGGTGGCAAGATGGGATCAATCTCATGCCATAGAATGACATCTAAAGTTATCTATATAGGTCAATTTTTATACTCTTTATGCTACCTTCAGAACAAGTAAAAGACTTTGGGTAAAGTAAAGGAAGTAAAGCTTGGAAATAAAACTTGGGTAAGTATAAGTCAAAGTGGTATAACCAAAGCATGCCTAAAGCATCTTTGCTCAATCATCTAGCTTAATTCTAGCTTGCTAAGCATTATACTTGCAAGTGTTAGCTTGCATTGTTAATGGTGGCTTGCCTTGTGCAGTGCAGTGGTTGAAGTTTTCTTCCTCCTCTTGATAGAACTCCTCCTCCTCGAAGGCTTGGTCGGTACTATCGTCTATAAATACAAACAAAGTACATAATCACCAAACAATACTTAACTAATCTAAATAGCACCATAAGGCTCAGATTTTATGATCTATTATCATCACAAGCATGACAAGTTTCATTCACTAGTTTCATTCTTTTTATTTAAGAAAAGTAATTTCTACTCACTGAAAATTAACTAAGATTTAATATTCACCACTTAAAATATGGGATCATGTGGACACATGTCATCACCACATATTCTAACATGTGGGGATGTGATTTAAGGGTTGGATCACAATTAGTTTGGTTTAAGTTCATTATTTAATGATTTAAAGTGACTAGAAATGCCTATATAGCATTATTTTGGTACTAGTCCAAGGTCACTGCATGTAAACCTTAATATTATTACATATTCAGATAGGTATGTTTAAATGTGATTTTTGAGAGTTGGAATCAACTCAAAAGCTATCATGGTTGATTTTATTAAAATGTTTGAATGTGCAAAAGCTTATGTATTGTTATTTTTACTAGGAGAGATCTCTAACTCTAATTGACTTAAATCCAACAGGCTTGGATAGATCTTTTCAGAAGCTTTCCAACACAATTAGAAGCACTCCATTTGGATTTGTAAATCTCTCTGAATTGAATTTCAAACTAAGGGACAGAACTAGGTTCAAACCTAAATAGAAAAAAGCTAAGTTTGAATTAAATGGGTCACACGGAAAAGCTAACGGGCCGGCCCAGTGGTGTTCTGCAGCATGGGGCACAGCTGACAGGGGGTCCACCGGTCAGCGGCTCTTTACACGCGAAGCGGTACGGGGCGATGTTGGCCGTTAGATTAGAACTAGGATCTACGGCTGGGGCTCGTCGTCGATGACGGACATGTCGCCGGCGAGGTCTAACCCTAGCGGCTCGGTGGGGGTTCTCAGGGGCATACCAGGGCTCCCGCGACAACGGCGATGGGGGATCAAACTAGTGGACGACGGCGGGCTCAGGGGTGGTCGCGGCAGCTCCTGGGGTTGTCGCAATCGACAACGCCTTCTCCTCCTCTGTAGCGGGCTCCTCCGGCGAAATTCTGGCGATCAAGTGCTCGAGCGGCTCCAGCTAGAGGTGGGGAAGGACCAGTGGGGATACCAGAGTGGAATGGTGTGAGTGGTGTGTGCTGGGGTGGCCTCTATTTATAGCTCGACGAGGCAACAGAGAGTGATGGGCGGGAGACTCCGGCAAGGGCTGCATAGTGTGCTAGCAGTGTGGCTTGAGGTAGGGGACGGTGGCCTGCCTCCTGGCGGTGCGCTACGGCATAAATGCGTGGCTAGCGGCGGTGGCAAACGGTCGGGCGTGCTCATGCTCTGAGCGGCAGAGGCGGCGTTCGACACGGCGTGCGGTGGCTGTGGGACGAATGACGGCGTACGGTCATGTCCGGGCGGTTCCCTGGGTCGTGACGATGCGGTGAGCGCGGGCTGCGGGCGAGGCGCGGCGTGTGCACTCTTGTCGGGCGCGGCCCTCTAGCTGTGCTCGGCATGGTGCAGACACTCTAGGCGCGACGCTCTGCGAGTGTTCCACGGCTCGGCTCTGCTCGGGGAGGGGACAGAGGGTGGTGGTGCGGTCTACTCTAGCTCCTAGACATGGCGAGGGAGAGAGGGGCGGTCTGCTGCTGCGTTGGCAAGGTTGGCCTGCGAGCATGTCCTCGGGGTGGCGTGGTACTGCTGCTAGGGACAAAGGGGTGGGATGATTAGGCCTTGGTTAGACTTAGAAGGGACAAAGGGAGTAAACTGAGGTCAAATGGGTGGCAAAAACCTGTAGAAACAGTAAGCTAGGATTAGAGTGTGATTCTGCCTGCCAAGTGTTTGTGAAAATGGCCGAAAGAAATTTAGTTTTGAATTTTGAAAAGATTTTTGGTGGGTGTGTTAGTCATAAGCTTGATCATTTGTGGTTGCTTGGGTTTTTAACCTAGGTAAAAGAACTTGTGTCAACCTCTCTATTGTGCTCGTGCACTACTGTCTCTGCCATTGTTGAGAAGCTCGGAACGCGTGTTGATCCCCTCTCGAACTCAAGGCTTGTTGGACCCCTTGTTCCCACGCGGGACTCTTTCTCCGACAGTGGCGTATCAGAAGGTGATAACCCCCAAGTGCAGGGGATCACTTTAGTACAATTCAATAAGTATTTGAGTGTCGAACCCACGAGGAGCTAAAGGTAAACTATGTATTCTCTAAGCCATATAACCCACTTATATGGCCTTCTATGCAAAGCAAGGATCTAAAGTGTGTGTGTGGTTGTTATGGGTATTAACTAGAAAACAATAAAGTAGTTGAAATAAATATTATAAGTAAAATAATGCAAATGAAGTGGAGCTAGTGGAGTGGATGTGGATATTTATGGGAGAAAATGTTTAGGAAAATTGCTATTTCATTCATTTGGTTGTCACAATTAGTGACATATATAGTATTTTTATTGTTTCTTCTAGGAGGAGCCATAACTAGGTGTAGCCATAGATACGAGCAAATACATTGCTAGTGATTGATCCCAATGCTAATTAAGAACAAACAAGGGAATATTAAGACATAAAGTCCAACCACCACATTTAGATCTAAGGTACGCATGATAATACCCCATTTGATTTACCATGAATTAATACTACGTATATTTCTAAGACTTGGGATTCGTCTTCTGTCAGAATCCGTCTATCACTCATCCTATCAACATGCAACGGTGACAACCTTGTGCATCCCCCAACCTATATGTGCACTCATATGTCCCCAACATATGTGTGCACTCATATGTTAGTGCATCAAGATCATCGTAAAAGATAACATATACTTGTATGCAACCAAAACAAACTAGATCACAATTCCCATAACAATTCACTACTTAAACATCAACATAGCCATACAACAGATCATGGGAAAATAATATATTGCATCATACATCATGTTTGACAAAAGATTATAGTGGGGGATGATGGGATCTTGTAGTAGATGATGATGGAGATGAGCCTCCCCAAGGGGGAGATGCGGCGCCAGCATGGAGGAGGTGGCGCCGATGGCAGCGCAAGGCAATAGCGCCCCGGCGGCCTCCTAGGGGCAGTAGCCCCTTGTCCCTTCTTGTTCCTTGGAGATGGTGCAACAATGGAGGAGCTTCTCCCCCACTTTGGGGGATTCCGAGGAGGGGCATTTTCATGGATATGTGTTGATGCCTCCAAAAGTAGGGTTTCATCTCAATATATAGTGGTGGAGATGCAATCTTTGCCATAGGATGGATGCCCTTTGGATCCAAGGGCTCTTGGGCATCTCTATGACCTTCCTAGGAGTCCCCTCTATCTTTAATGAGTCCATCAAGTCGTGGTTGGGCCGAAATCATCAAATATGGAAGGAGTTTGAGTCAACCACGTCACATATTTTTGGAGTCCTGAAATTGCTTCTGTCCTACGCAGTAATATGGCTATAAAAATGCATCCAGACTCCGATTGGGGAGAATTTTATATCTGAAATGTTGTGCATAAAATTCCCCGCAACATTCCTTTCTACACTTTTCAATTGGACGCATTGGACGTCATCTTTGGGGTCATTTCTAGCAATCTTTGAAAAGAGTTTAGCAGTGATAGATTCGAGGAATTTCCAGATTTCACCATAATGAGCGGTTTCCTTCCATATTTGTTTATTTCCTACACAAAAAAGTGTAAACCAAGAACTTGTGTACTTTTGCAACTATTATTAGGTTAGTCCCAATAAATATAATAATGTTGCAAAATAATAATGGTTTTGAGGCAATAAATGATAAAGTTCATGGATGCATTTTACATGCATCAAGCATCCCTAAGATTAACCTATGCTCGTCCTCAACCATAAATGTGGTAAAATTAACATGGACTTTTTTTGTTGCTTTGCTTCTTTTTCATTGCCACACGAAGTTCATTAGGTTTAATCTTTAAGGAATAACAACAAGCAAGTGGGCTATAAAGTGATATCTTTTGCACTCTACAAACATGCTCAATAGTAAATAGACTTGTGTTAAAACAAATGAGAGATAAAACAAACCTTCAAGCATACTTAGATGAACCTATAGAATTGTTGGAATACTCATTCCTATCATTGGCATGGTTTTTTATGCCTTTCTACTTTGGGTTACTTCTTAGTTTCATGCCCTTGACCTGAAAGACCCACTTCTTAGTTTTATGTCTTTCCTTAAAGTATTTTTATATCTCTTATCGAAAGTAAGCATGAATTAAACATGTGCAAATGCCTATTTAGGTTCCAAACTCTATTTCATCAATTTTATGATTGATCGATAGTTCGTCATTAGTGTTTGGATCCATTTACCCCTATCACTAGCATCTTTCATTTCAAATAAGAGAATAATTCTAACAAGATAGACATGAAGTTCAACTTTTGTCAAACACTTTCACCATTTTTTATATGGCATCAGTTAACGGTCTTGCCCTCCTAGGAACTAGTATAAACCTTATTCATGGGTCTTTAAATCATGTCATATGCTCTAAAACAACCTTTGTTTTTTACTTTCCATGGCTAGCCGAATCCTCGGGTGCCTACCTTTCCAACACTTTTCCCTAGAGCATATGTATTGAAATACCCATGACCCTCAGTTTACTCATTGATTACTAAGTAGAATAAGAGTATATCATGTCACCTTGTTATCATTCCACCCACTTTTTATCTTACAAAACCATATTATGTTTCATAAATCATTACCACCTTTGGTGGTTGTGCCTCCAAGTTCGTGGTCACCCCACAACCAACTTCTCTATGACAACCATAACCATAAGAGCAATACTATTTGGAAGCTAAATAAAACAAGGAACATGAGAAATATACTTGGAATAGCATTGATGCTATATAGGTATGTATGGTGTATGCTGTGGGAATTGGTTTTAAGGGTATTTGGATAAACAAGCTTTGTTCGTATAGGAATTGTTTGGGCTAGCAAAAAGATCTACAAGTATGCCATTGGATCCATAGTGACCAACATTTATCATCACACAATGCTCATTAGTAGTAAACATCAATGTATATGAGCAAAAGGTATCACTCAATAAGGAACTATCAAATTATCATTCATTAAAATATTTGATCTAGCAACACTAAGCATGACTTTGAATTTCAACTTCTTGCTTCCATTCCTTTTTTTTGATAGCACACAAGTCATTATCATCAAGGAATTTAATCATGTTATAGATTGTTTCAGTAGATATTTCCTAAGCATGCAAAACATTTATCATGGTGGTTTCATTTATTCTCAAGGCAACATGCGAAACTAGACATAAAAATAGACAAAGACGCTCCAAGTTTCTACGATCATTTTATGTTGCTAAAAAACAAAGTTTAGAGGTTTATGAACCGATAATTTGATATGTCCAGTGGGGTGCCTCGGGAATCCCCAAGCTTATGATCTTCACCATTCTTTGATAACTCTTAGTGTGGTGTTCCTCCATTCCCTATCAAAAAACTTCAACACAAAACTTTCTCCCATTTCTTTTCTATGGGGTGACATTAATGGTACAACATATAGTGCTAGTTGTGATAAAAACCCCAAATAAAAATTGGTTTTAAATGTCTAGGGAGTTAATTAAGTGGCCAATATCCATAAAATATCAAAAGACTCAAAAAGAATCAAATCAAACCTCAAAAAGGCCCCTCTTTCAACAAAAGACATATTATGTATAGAAAGACAACAGCTCCAGAACATATTTATTACGCCCACTTAAACATGTCAGAAATTTTAGCCATTTTTGTGCATATATAAGATGGAAAGTTGTAAATTCGGTAGAAAAATTAGCTTAATCGGAGTTACAAAACAAATCATAAAAATCATTTGGTAAACAGCAGCTTGCCGAAAATTTCAACTCCAAATATATGTTTCAACTTTTAGCATCCAAAATGGTAAAACTTGGTACTTTATTTTTGTAAATATTAAAAAATAAGATAAAACATTTATTTTAACAGAAAACAAATGTCCAAAAACCAAAAACCTAAAATAATCAAAAAGAACCAAAAAAGAATCAAGAGAAGGAAACAAAGAAGAAACAAAATCTTTTTGTTATTTTTGTTTTATGAAAGATGAAAAGGAAGAAGCAAAAAAAGTGCATGGGATCACCGTAGTACAATTTGATAAGTATTTGAGTGTCGAACCCACGAGGAGATGAAGCTAAACTATCTATTTTCTAAATCCCTATAACCGACTTATATGGCCTTCTATGCAAAGCTAGGATCTAAAGTGTGTGTGTGTGTGTGGTTGTTTTTGGTATTAACTAGAAAACAATAAAGTAGTTGAAATAAATATTGTAAGTAAAATAATACAAATGAAGTGGAGATAATGGAGTGGATGTGGATAATCTATGTGCAATTTTATTCATTTGGTTTTCACAATTAGTGAAGCACATATATAGTCTTTTATTGTTTCTTCTAGGAGGAGCCATAACTAGGTGTAGCCATAGATACGAGCAAATACACCCCTAGTAATAGATACCAAAGACAATTAAGAACAAACAAGGGAATATTAAGACATCAAGTCCAACCACCGCATTTAGATCTAAGGTCCCCATGATAATACCCTTGTTGTTTAACCATGAATTAATACTACATATCTTTCTAAGACTTGAGATTCGGCCTCTGTCAAACTCCATCTATCACTCATATCCTATAAACATGCAATGGTGACAACCTTGTGCATCCCCCAACATATGTGTGTACTCATATGTTAGTGCATCAAGATCATCATAGAAGATAACATATACTTGTATGCAAACAAAACAAACTAGATCACAATTACCATAACCATTTACTACTTAAACATCAACATAGTCATATAATAGATCATGGGAAAATAATATATTTCATCATACATCATTTGCCAAGAGATTACAGTGGGGGTGATGGGATCTTGTAGTAGAGGGTGATAGAGATGAGCCTCCCAAGGGGGAGAGGCGGCGCCACCGTGGAGGAAGCGGCATTTGCGGCAGCGCAGGGCGGCGGCGCCCTGGCGGCCTTCTAGAGGCGGCGGCTGCCCTTAGGGGTAGTGGCCCCTTGCCCCTTCTTCTTCCTTGGAGTTGGTGCAAAAAGAGAGGAGCTTCTCCCCCTCTTTGGGGGTTTCAAGGAGGGGGATTTTCATGGATATGGGTGGATGCCTCCAAAAGTAGAGTTTCCTCTCAATATATAGTGATGGAGATGCAATCTTAGGCATAGAATGGATGCCCTTGGATCCAAGGCTCTTAGGCATCTCTATAACCTTTCTAGGAGTCCTTTGTGTCCTTAATGAGTCCATCAAGTTGTTGTTGGGCAGAAATCATCAAACATGGAAGGAGTTTGAGTCAACCACGTCACATATTTTCGGAGTCCCGAAACTATTTCTTTCCTCCGCAGTAATATGGCTAAACAAAATGTATCCAGACTATGATTGGGACGAAATTTATATCTAGATTGTTGAGAATAAAATTACCCACAACTTTTCTTTCTATACTTTTTCTATTGGATGACATCTTTAGGGTCGTTTCTAGCAAGCTTTGAAAAGAGTTCTCTAGGAACATATTCTAGGAATTGCCAGATTTGACCATAACGAGCGGTTTCCTTCCATATTTGTGTATTTTCTATACAACAAGTGTAAATCAAGAATTTGTGTACTTTTGCAACTATTAGTAGGTTAGTCCCAATATATATAATAGTGTTGCAAAATAATAATGATTTTGAAGCAATAAACGATAAAGTTCATGGATGCATTTTACATGCATCAGAAGGTATGTACATAACCTTTTTGGCGGTGGAGAGCTATATTCGCAGTGTAGGACGTGGACGTAGGCGGGGTTTCACGGCTGGCCTACAGGTGAGCTATCACCGTATGATATAGACGGACGCTAGTTATCGCGTCCCCGATGGCGTGACATTGTGGACCCTTTCAGAGACGTTTTTTCGCGGTGGATGGTACATGCATTTTGCATCATCATAATAGCACCATATATGATCATTTTAGAAAGTTATTTGCATTGTTCTATCATTATTTATGCATTCTTTAGATGATTTATGCGACTTTCCTACAAAGTTCTCTTCATTGGTATTTAATTTCTGGGAGGTAGAAAACCTCCTTTTTCGTATTTTGTTGTTTCAGGGACCTTCTGGATGTCAATAAATCGGAGGAAAAATATCTGATCAGTTTATGGAGGAAAAAAGCACACGAGGGGATCCATGAAGGCCAAAAGAGTACTGGTGGAGCGCCCACCTTACTAAGGCGTCCCATCCATGCTCGTTTGGCTTAAGGCGTCCCATCCATGCTCGTTTGGCTCACGAGCGTTATCTAGCTCCCAATTTTTATAGATTCGTACATTTCACCAAAAGCTATGCCATATTTTCCCCAAGATTTATAGAGGCGGCAGTGTTGGAGGTGAAAGTCTTCACCTACTCCGGGAGAGGGCATATCCTATTATGCCGGAGAATCCGGTGAGGTGGAAATCATCGTCATCATCATCACCACTCCTCCTTGGCATAGGGGGGAGCCTCCCCATCAACACTAACATCATCGCCATCTCCATCTCCAAGATACATTTTGTGCCCCTCATAGTTTGTGATTGATTGAATCCTAGATATTGTTTAACTACTATTTGCATGTATGTGGTTGGCAACTTATCTTTATTTGGTGGAGAGATTAGATTTTTGGATTGTGTTGTAACCCATATGCCACTGATCTGTATCATGTTTGACACTTGTGAGTAGATCCCCATGTTCCTCAGGGCATATGATGAATTAGCTATGATTTTCATATAATATGCAATGGGTATTTGGTCAATTAAGATCTTTTATGTTTTTCTATGATGGTGATGTGAGAACATCGATTGCATGTCACTTCAATTGATCTCCTATACTTGGGAGTCATCAAGATGCTTTTCTAACGTCGTTGCCAAGGAGCGTTGCACCATTGGTAGGTTTTTTTGGTAAGGAAAGTTGAAAGTTATTTTACTTCTTCTATATTATTTTATCATGGATTTCCTTGGTCATGAAAGTATTAAACTTTCTTTATATGAATAAGTTAACGCTGTTAAGAACAAGGTTGATAAATCTCCTAAGCCAGAAGTGGAATATCATATCCCTATTGGTATTGCCAAAGAGGTTATGAAACAAACTTTTATAGGAATGGAAGTAAAACTGCTCAGGGGCATATACAAATGATTGAAGATCAGTTCTCTCTATTTAAACTCTCTGGTATTCCTCATGATGATGTGAAAAGTAAGTTATTATATTTATCTCTTTCTGGTAATGCTCACAAATAGTTTAGATCTTTGGATGATGAATATCGTCTTGATTGGGAATTTCTGAAAAAGGCTTTCTATCTCAAGAATTATAGTCCTAAATAATGTTATGATGATCATGTCATATTTATAACTTTTGGCCTCGTGTTGGAGAAAGTATTGTTTAATCTTGGGGGAGATTAAAAGATCTCCTTCGTAAGAATCATTGTCATGGTTTTCCTAAAAACATTATACTGATTAATTTCTATGTGAGGTTACCCCCGCATCATATGGACTTTCTGGATAATTCCTCTTGAGAAAGTTTCATTAATATAAGTGAAGAAGAAGCATGGGACTTATTGGATACTACTTCTGAAAATATTGATAATGGGATCTTGACAAAGGTAACAAACCCCGTTTTGAATATGAATATGCATGTGTAGAGAACTTCTCTACTTTTATATTGTTTGAAGAGTTAAGTAATTGGTTTG
The DNA here is from genome assembly GCA_910589775.1 of Avena eriantha. Classification (NCBI taxonomy): domain Eukaryota; kingdom Viridiplantae; phylum Streptophyta; class Magnoliopsida; order Poales; family Poaceae; genus Avena; species Avena eriantha. The sequence goes on from OU342741.1 coordinate 232,653,172, forward strand.
GCCTTGATCCTTATGTCTTAGTAGAGTTTACTAAAACTTTTGCCAATCTACGAAAATACAACATCATGCTTAACCCGAAGAAATGCTTCTTTGGAATACCAGCCGGAAAATTGTTAGGTTTCATCGTGTCCCAAAGAGGTATAGAGGTGAACCGAGACAAAATCAAGGCTATACTCAATATTTCCAGGCCAACTCGCCTGAAGGACGTACAAAGACTAACTGGTTGCATTGCTGCAGTCAGTCGGTTTGTAAGCCGGCTTGGTGAAAGAGCCGCACCATTATACAAACTCCTGAAAAAGACCAAGGATTTTGTTTGGATTGACGAAGCTGAAGCTGCACTACAAGACCTGAAGAGAGTACGTTCATCTGCTCCAATCCTTGCAGCGCCGGAACCTCAGGAACCGATGTTGCTTTACATTGCTGCGACAAATAAGGTCGTCGGTATCGTCATGGTAGTGGAGATACCAGAGGAAAATCAGGAACACCTGGTACAACGTATGACTTACTTTGTCAGCGAGGTCCTGACAGAGTCAAAACAGCGGTATCCGCATTATCAAAAGTTGGCTTACGGTGTTTTTCTAGCATCCCATAAGTTACGACACTACTTTCAGGAGCATCCAATTACCGTGGTGAGCAAAGCTCCCATGAGAGATATAATCAACAACAGTGATGCCACAGGACGCGTCGCCAAATGGGGCATAGAGCTTTCAGCTTTCGATATTGAGTATAAACCTTGGACAGCAATCAAATCCCAGATCCTTGCTGACTTTGTCACTGACTGGACAGAGACGAAGGAGAACATGATCCTCCCTGCGTCGGAATATTGGACCCTCTTTTTTGATGGGTCTAAGGCTCGAGGGGGCTCGGGGGCTGGCGTGGTGCTCAAGTCACCCCAAGGAGATAAACTTTTATACGTGTTGCAGATCCAGTTCACAGCGACAAACAACATTGCCGAGTATGAAGCACTGCTGCATGGAATCCAGATTGCTAAGGATGTTGGCATCCGACGTTTGAAGGGTTTGAAGTTCAACACATCCCTCGAGCAGAAAATGAGGAAGCAGACGCTCTATCTCGGATAGGCTCTGCGCGGAAAGAGGTCCCGGATGGCGCTTTTCTAGAGCACCTCAAAGTTCCCTCAATAAAGGGAGTAGATGAGGAATATCCGACCAAATCCGACTCACCCTTGATAGCAGTTCTGGCTGTAATTCCCAGCTGGACTCAACCCTACCTCGATTATTTGGTAGATGGAAAATTACCCAAAGACGAGGTGCTGAGCCGGCAGATTTTCCGACGAGCAAAAGCCTATACTATTGTTAAAGGTGAGCTCCATAAACGGAGTGTTTCTGGGGTTTTTCAGCGTTGCGTATCTCCGGAAGAAGGAGTGGAAATCTTAAGGGAAATCCACGAAGGCGAGTGTGGTCACCACGCTGCAGCCAAATCTTTAGTGGCAAAAGCTTTTAGACACGGATTTTTCTGGCTTACAGCTCAGGCAGATGCCGAACGATTAGTCAAGACGTGCAAAGGCTGCCAAAAGTACGCCAAGCAAGCTCATGTTCCGGCTGATCAGCTGCGAACAATACCTATAACATGGCCCTTTGCGGTCTGGGGGCTTGATATGGTAGGACCATTTAAATGAGCTCCAAGTGGATTTACTCACCTCTTAGTGATGGTGGAAAAATTCACCAAATGGATCGAGGCTAAACCTGTCACTAGTTGTAATGGAGCAACATCCAAAAGATTTGTCGAGGATGGTATAATCTGGTATGGTTATCAGCATATCATTATCACGGACAATGGGAGTAACTTTTCCATGGGAGAATTTGCTGAATTCTGCAACAAGCAAAATATCCGGCTTGACATTGCGTCAGTCGCACATCCATAGGCTAACGGACAAGTCAAAAGAGCAAATGGTTTAATCCTACAAGGCCTAAACCGAGACTCGAAGCACCACTACGACGTGCTGTGGGGGCTTGGGCAGAGGAATTGCCCTCTGTAATTTGGAGTTTACGAACAACTCCAAACAGGTCAACAAGATACACACCTTTCTTCTTGGTCTATGGCGCAAAAGCAGTTCTTCCTAGTGATTTAATTCATACTTCTCCTAGAGTGGCCGCGTATATCGAAGAGGATGCCGAGATTTCTCAACAAAATGATCTCGACTTAGTCGAAGAAGTTTGCGTCGTTGCTGAAATGAGATCTAGAGCCTATCAGCAGAAGTTACGCAAGTATCATAGCCAGAGAGTCCGAAATAGATCTTTCAATAAAGGTGATTTGGTTCTCCAGCTTGTCCAACAAAGAAAGCACAAACTTTCCCCAGTATGGGAAGGGCCCTTTTTAGTTAGTCGAGTATTGCACAATGGGTCGTACTACTTAACTGACATGAGACCAGTCAAAGAAAGACCTGCTACTAAGAAGAGAAAGAGAGCTGGAGGCAGTACAAATCCGGATGAGTTAGACAGACCATGGAATATTGCTCAGCTACGTCCCTTTTATTCTTACTTTATCCTTCTTTGTAATCATACATATGTACATGTCCTCTGAGAAATAAAAGTTTTGGTTGCCTCAAGTTTTTTCTGAGAAGTTTTTTACCATCTTATTTCCCAATGATCATGTCATAGTCGAAAATCCCAGAATGCTTGAAAGTACTTTATGCTCATGTTCATTCTGGTTTAGATTTCCGATTCTAAAATTGCTACCTTCGGGTATAACTCTAAAATTTCTAGTCTTTACTTTGGTTATTTGTCTGATTGCTGGATGCGGGCATTTTCCGAGTAGTGAATGGTTGGTACTGGAAGCCGGCTTTGTTTCTGAGTTTAAACTGGTTTAGCAATTGAGCTCTGTTGCTCGGCAAAGTTTCTGGCGGAAGGTTTAGCCGGCTCACGAAAGGGACGAGGCGGAAAGCCAGATAAACGATAAGTGAAGACGAAAAAATACAAGTGCTTATGTAAACATTTTAGGCACACAAAAATAATCAAAGCCGAAAAGTGTTGAATAGATCAAAAGCTTAGCACTAGCAAAGTTAAAGTATTACATATTTACAAACGCATCATGTTTTTTCCGGAATAATACATAAGTTTCTGGTCTATGATGCAGGAGGAGATGAAGGAGCTACCGGCTCGCTGGTTACTCCGCCTTGATATCATTCCGAGATATCTGCATCCGAGGTGGTTCGTTCATCGTCGGAAACTTCTTCGGTTTCTTCTGGAGGAGGTGGAAGCTATGCGGGTGAAGAAGGGGATCTCGTAGCTGGTCAGATCAGCCACGTGACACCCATATCCGGCGCAGGAGTGCATGATGGCTTGAAGGTCCTGCTCCTGGCCATCTTCGTCTACCTTGCAGTACCCTCTGGTCACCTGCCATATCTCCATGTTTCCATGGTGGCTCATAACCATGGTGAGAGTGTTCTGCGCAGCAGTCCGCGCGTAGGACATATTCCAGTCCCGAACAAGCTGCGGCATCTCCTTGGCCTTGTCCCGCACTTGAAAATCCGACATGCTTGGCATGTCCGGAATCTTTAGAGCTTCGCCAATGTCCTCAAGGGACTGGCGGAAGTCATGAAGAAGGTCACCGACTTGGGTAAGCCGGTGGGTGCGGGGCTCAGAGGAGGAAGAGTCCTTCAAGTTCAGAGGACCTATACACAAAACAAGTTAAGAAAAATCCGACATTGATAGAAGTCGAAGAAAAAAGATAAGTCAGACAGATGGAACGTACCAAGAATGACGTCGTCAATCTTGGTCTTCTCCTCCCGGAGACTCTGGAGTTCAGCCCGGAACGCCTGGGAGATGTCCTTCTCTCTTCCAAGCTCATTCTTGAGGTCCGAGATTATTTTATCTTGAGCAGCGATCTTGCGATCACGCTCTTCGGTGGCCATGGAGGAGGATTCAAGGACTTGAGCTATGCTCCTTTCATGATCCGCCTTGATCTTATCCAGCTCTTGGCGAAGTCCCTTGTTCTCCACCACTAGGGTCTTGAGGTTCTCGGCCTCTTCAATCATAGCGATGGATTGTTTCACCAGCGCTGTAAGTCAAAAAGAACAATAGTTCAGAAAAAATTCGACATTGAAGAAGCAAAAGACAAGGTTTGAATCTCAGAATGTTTACCTTCGGCTTTATCCTTGGCTACTTTAAGTTTAGCATTTTCAAGCCGGAGAGTTTTTATCTCTCTCCGCTTATCGCAGACATTGGTCAATAATTCCTGGTTATAGGAACATACTCTCTGTAAGTCAGAATACCCAAAGTCAGAAAGCTACTTAAGACTCGGGCTAATATTTTTTGATAAATATCAGCACGAGCCTTGGGGGCATCCTAATTAAGCATAAACTCGGATTATATATCCTACTTCATGCTTGGGGGCTAGAGGATATGATATAACATAATGGAAAAACAAGAGTTGGAATTCCGACTTACATATTGCTCGCGGGTGAGTTTATCGAAACCCGCGTTCACTTTAGCAGCCACCTTTTCGGTGAGAGTCAGAGGAATCACTGGAGCTGTTGGAAGCTCACCGGTCCTAATCCTCTCGTCGCGAAGGCGGACTTGAGCGAGAAGGTCAGAGAACTGGACGTCATCTGCTTCTTGTGCTTCTTCTTCGGGAGATAAATGGCTTTTCTCCAGGACTTGCCTGGCCAGCCGCTGGATCTCTTCTGTAGATTTCCGGGACAGGCCAAACTTTGCAAGTCCCGGATTGCTGATGAGGTTTTCGGCGAAGATTTCTGCTGAGGGATCATTACCCAAAGAGGGTTCACCTTATCTTGATCTGACACACCCATGGTGACGTCAGTTTGCGACCCAAGGATTTCAGGCTCTGTTGGAGGAGCTGGATCTTCTACAACCACTGGAGAAGGAATGATCGTCGGAGTTGCAGAAGGTTGAGGGGCAGGAGTCGGAAGAGCCACGGCAGGGGAAGCTATGGTGAGCTTTGTCTGTCGCAGGGGCTTCGAGGGAATCCCTTTCCCCTTACCCTTGATGAGCGCCTTTGCTCTAAGAATGTAGTAAAGTTGGAAACATTACATCTCGGAAAGAAATTCGAATAAAGTACAAAGGCGGAAATTGTGATTGAAAGATACCTCTTCACAACAGGCACCTCCTTTGTGCCAACAGCCACTATCGGAGCTTTGCGCTTCTTGAGCGCAAGGTCCGGCAATGGGACCACCTCTGTCTCCTGAGAAAACTCAAGAGGATATCCTTCGAGCGGAGCAAGTTCCGACTCGGGGAGATCAGCAAGCTGAAAACAAGAAAACATATCAGTATTGCAGTATAACTCAAAGATTGAAACACATAAAAAGGTGTATTGATGGAACTTACCAGCACTATAGGTTTTTCCGTCGTATGCATATCCAGAGAAACCTCCGGAATTCTCCTCTCGATCCGCTCCTTGATCAGCCACTTGATCTGGCTTATGTAGCCTTGAGTGGTGTAGGCTTTGGGGCTGATGCGGAGGGAGTCTTTTTTAGATGATGTGATGGAATGCATCAGTCGATCCCCGTGGTACTGAAGGGGCTGGAGCCGACGTGAGACCCAACATTGGACCAAGTCAGATCCCTTCAGACCCTTGTGTTTGATCAAATATTCGATCCGCCTCTTCGCGAGGATCAGATCGTCGGTGAGAGCCGGAGCAGCCTCATCCCAAGAAGGTTGGGACATGGCGGCTCCGTCGACAAAAGCCGACAAAGCAGTGGCTTTACCGGGAGCCGGAATATCCCTATGATAGAAAAATGTGGCTGGCCATTGTTTGACCGAGTCACTGGCTAGAATTTTGGGATAAGCCCGGTCGCGTCTAAGTGAAAAGCTGATAGTGTCGGTGATGTAAGGAACACCGGAGGTAAAGGAATTTCTCCGGACATGGAAATAATACCGGAAGTGAGTCAAACTCAGCCTAATGTCGAGAAAGCCCTCACAAAGCGAAGCATATGCACTCATCTCTAAGAGAGAGTTGGGAGGAAGGTTATGGAGTTGAACTCCAAAATGATCTATCACCTTGGAGAAGAACTCCGAGGGAGGAAAAGACAGACCTCTATCGAGGTGGGTGCCGAAGTGGACCCGCTCGCTATCGCGCGGGTTGGGGATGGTTTCCCCGGAGCCGCTCCGCAAGTTGCCGGCGACGAGAAGCCCCTCCTTCTCCATGTTCTTGAGGCCCTCTTCGTTGAGAGCGCAGGGAATCCAGATCCCGCGGAAGCTCTCTTTCTCCGCTGCTGCTTCCGCCGTTGCCGCCAAGCCAGAGGAAGAAGATGAACCCATTTCTCCGGCGAGAGATTAACCTAAAAGGGGCGGCGCTGGGAGTTCTGTGGAGGAAGAACGAGGGAGCTCTGTGCGCGTAGGAGGATTGGGAGGAAAGGAAACGGCAAAGGACTCGTGGAAAGGAGTAGGAAAAATCCTAACCCCTTATATCCACCTAACTATGCCAAGATTCGTGGAAATGCTACAGTATAACCGCCACGCGTCGTGGAAAGAACTGGGAAGGACCCACGCGATGATTGCGTCTCCTCGATCTCCACGCGTGCATTGAAACGGCGCCTCGGTTCCGTCAACCGTGGACCCACCAACGGTCGTGCTGACGGCACGCCTTTTAGATGACGTGACTTGACCACGACTTGTGTCAGGTGGCGTTAGAAACTAAGTTCCAGCTTAGTTCGAAATCGAGCTGAAAAATCCGAGTAACCTGTTGATAGGTCCGACTTATTTTTAAGACCCGGATCGTATTTTTTGTTGTGAAGTTTCAGGAACCCTTCAAGATTCTGCAAGACGAAGATCAAGCTACACGATGATAAATCCGACTTTCGATCTTGGAGGCCTCCGGGGGCTACTGTTGGGGATATACTTTACGGGTATCCTCACAGTTCCTCACTGACAGGGTGGCCCACTTCGGGTTAGATCTTTGCTTCACGGGCGGCCAAGTCAGGGAGAAAGAAGGAGTCCAACCCGGCTACGGGAAGGCCTAGAAGACTTACCGACTTGGGCCCATAATGTTACTTGTTGTTCAAGATGTACTCTATAACCAACTCTTAGTTGTAGCCGGATTGATCTCTCCTGTAAACCCTAGGCCGGATATCTATATAAACCATCCTAGGGAGAGCCTTTAGGGCAACACTCTAGACACCTCAATAGTCTACAATCTCAACTCGCACAGGTGATACCCTTGTAACCCATATTCCGGCTCTACCATATTACTGGATTGCTAGCAGGAGTAGGATTCGTCCAAAGCCGGCAGATTGGAACCTGGGTAAACTTGTGTGCTCACCGTCCCGGAGCACCGTACGTCTCACACCCCTCTCTTCCGCACGCCTCGAGGACCCCCTCATGGCGTACTTGTCCTCAATCCGACGACACAATTCGTTAGCATTTCATCTACAAAAGCCATTCTTCAGTCTGAACTTAACTATTCTGCACTGAAGAAACTACAGATCTCCACCAAAAAATTTGGCTAGCCAATTGCCTTGAGAGGACATAAGTTCTTTGATCATTTAACCCAAACTAATCTTTTGCCTTCCCGCCAAACAAAAAGAAATCTGCATCGTTCATGCACGAGCGATTTGCGTGCGCCAGTCCCGGTTCAGTTGGACCACCGCGTCACCGCAACGATTTCTTTGAAACTGAAATTCCGAATCTCCTTCTTGGGATCGTAGGTCCGTGTGAACTCGAACCTGAACTCCGGGGCTGAGCTGATGCCTGCCGCTGGCTCCGTCTATCGAATAATCCAGCATGCTGAGTGTAGACGCTTGGTCGCTGCCACGGTATGGCCTTTGACGGTGTGTAGGATCGAGCGTCTTTGCCGCAGATGGCGTGCTCTCATGCACTCGACTTTCGACGTAGAGCTCGTTGGGAACCCCAAGAGGAAGGTATGATGAGCACAGCAGTAAGTTTTCCCTCAGTTATGAAACCAAGGTTTAATCGAACCACCAGGAGCAAGGAAGCACCCCAAAGGTGTTACTAGCTGAGCTTTGGCAGGGCGCACTAACGGTGCTAGTAGTAACGTGGAGACCTGCACAACACAACCACAGAACTTTGTCCCCAACTTGCGATGAGGTTGTCAATCTCACCGTTTTTTGCGGAAAACAAAGGATTAAACGTATCGAATGGAAAGAAGTAAAAGTTTGCAGAAAGTAAACACAAAGCAGTAAACAATTTGTAGATTGTATGTAAAGAAAAAGGACCGGGATCCATAGTTCACTAGAGGTGGCTCTCCTTAGATAGATAACATGTTGGGTGAACAAATTACAGCAGGGCAATTGACAAACACCGAGAAAGCAATACATGCATATACTAATCATCTTGACTCCTCTAAGACTTGATTGGGCATTACAACATAATACATAGACCGCCATCCAACTGCATCTATGACTAATAATCCACCTTCAGGTTATCGTCCAAACCCCCTCCAGTATTAAGTCGCAAGCAACAGATTATTTCTTTACAAACTGCGTGTAAAGTAAACAATACGATTGTTCTATGAACAAAGGATTGTTGTTTTCTCCCTAGTAGCAACAGCACATCTAGTACCTTAGAGATTTCTGTCACTTCCCCAGATTACCAGAGGCATGAACCCACTATCGAGCATAAATACTAACTCTTGGAGTTGCTAGCATCTACTTGGCCAAGATAGCTACTAACAACGAAAAGCATGCAGGATCACAAATAACAAGGACATGATAGAATCAATAATCAATTTGAAATAGCATCTCAATATCCATCGGATCCCCGCAAACACAACATGCAGAATTACAAATAGATGATCTTGATCATGAACGGAGCTCACAAGATCTAAACATGAAAGCACAAAGGAGGAGAACCAGCCATCTAGCTACTACATGGATCCGTAGCCCAAGGATGAAATCATGCATCACACCGGAGGCTTGCATGGTGATGTAGAAGGCCTCCAGGGTGAATTCCCCTCTCCGGCAGGGTACCGGGAAGAGCTTCAGATCCCTCCCGATCTAGGGATGGAGATGATGGCGGCTATAGACTCTTTCGTTGATTTTTGATCGGGTCCTTAGGGTTTTCGTCCCGAGGGAATTATATAGGCGGAAGGAGAGGCCGAGGGGTGCCGGGAGCGGCCACACCACCCCCTGGCGTGGGCCAGGCCTGGCCGCGCAGCCAGGTGGTGTGGTGGCTCCCTGGCCCTTCTCCGTCTCGTATTCTGGCACTTGATCACTTCCGGGAAAATATGCACTTTGGCTTTTGTCCCGTCCAATTCTGAGAATATTCATTTTCTAAATTTCCTGGAACCAACAACAGCAGAAAACAGGCAGCTGGCACTGTGGCTCTTGTTAATAGGCTAGTCCAAGAAATCATAAGAAAAGTACTCCAAAGTTGGAACAAAACACAAGAAAGTGGATAAAACCAAGCATGGAACATCAAAAATTATAGATATATTTGCAATGTATCAACATCCCCAAGCTTAACTCCTGCTCGTCCTCGAGTAGGTAAGTGATAAAAAGAAAGAATAATTTTTTAGGTGACATGCACCATCAAAGACTTCATCAAAGTATTTGCAAAACATTCAAAGCTGGGATCATAGTACTTCAATCATAATAAGAAAGACAAAGTTCTAGCAATAAGCAAAGAAACTATGATGCAACATGAAAAGGTACAAACAAAAGATTCATGAATAAGAATGCTTTGCAAGACGTTTGTTTGTTTCACATAAAGAAAACATAGCATAATAGTACTCAGCTTGTCCCTCAATAGAGTAGCAAATATAAATGCATAGGACACCTTCAAAGTTCATAAGAGTGACTAGATACAATAGTTTAAAACAAGCAATATCAAGTTATGCATCAATCAACTAGTCTTGGGAAAATGCACATAGAACTAAGAATGGCCACTATGCTCTCAAAGTAGGTGCATAAAGGTAGAAGGTGGAGACACAATATAATGGTGGAAGAAAGGCCTTTTGTAAAAGGAAGTAGGGATTCAAGTCTCATAAAGAGCTTCCAAAAATTATGGTACTTGTAGCTTTCAGCTCTCATTGCCCCTATCATAAGCATCTTGAAGGTGATTAAGGTTAAAGTGACACAACTAAGAGGATATGCTTGACAAGTTATAAACCGAAATCTCATGCCCCTTACTTGAAAAGACCGATCCTCATGCTACTCAACTTTAGTCACGAGTAAGCTCTTGTCATTGTAAGTATATGTGTATCATTAAGAACCGCCAATGGGGTACCCCTTACACATGATACGGGAGCTTTCCCATAATGAAAATGACAAGGCAAGCAGACAATGAACATCTCTGCGATCTTTTTATTTGCTATTTGCATAGGTTTTTATTGAGGATGCTTCATAGTGTGCTCATTATCGTGATGCTGCAAGTTTCCACCATGATTAGGCATGGCTTAGGCTAGTGGCACAGGCATTTCTCTAACACACATACAAACTCCATGATCTTACAAGTTCCACTTTTATTTCACACCGCCGGGATCCGTAAGCAAAAGAACATGATATCAATGGGGTACAAAGTACAAGTGCAATGTTGAAAGCGTTCCCCATGAAACATGGTTCTACTAATTTCAACTTATAAAGCGCAAGCATATACACAACAAATAAGGACCCAATGGTTCAAGTTCATTAGAGGCAAAAAGTAAATTGTGCCATCAAGTTCGTGAGAGCTTTAATCACTAGTTTTCTCATAACAAGTGGAAGGTAAACAAAAGCATGGATATACTTGGAATAGCATAAGCTAGTAGGTAGGTATGGTGGACTCTTTGGAATAACTTGGTTTAGGGAGTTGGATGCATGAGTGGAACTCATACTTTGTTGTGGAGGCTAGCAAAAGACTGGGAGCGACAAACTAAGAGAGCAATAATGGCCATAATCATGTAGAGCGACAAAACATCATTGATGAAAGAATAAAGTGATACTACAAGTTGAAAACTAAAGGATCATAAAGGCTATGGTGACTTTGGCTAGTCATAACATGGTGTGAGCATGCGCCAATTCAGCCCAAATAATGCATCAAAGGAGAATACCACTATACTATGCTCTAATAAGCTAAAACAACGCATGATTCATCCAAGGCACATTAAGAAATCTCAATTGTTTATAACAAGTCATGCTACAGCAAAGAATACTAAGCATAAAGCCAGAACATATCAAGCATGGCATAACAAAGCATAGGCCACAGTCAAAACAAGCTCTTTTTACCACATAAGCATGAAGTTTCCTACTCTTTTCCAAACCAAACCAAACTATTTGCAAACCAACGTATGAAAGAGGGGGTCCAACCAATTTATTCAGAAAACTAAGAAAACCAAGCAAACTAAAACCAAAACAAAAACGAAAAAGAAGACGCTCCAAGAAAAACACAATTGTGCATGAAACAATAAAAATGAAGCGTTTGGAAGAAACCTGGGATTTTTATTGATGAAGAAGGGGATGCCTGGGGCATCCCCAAGCTTTGACGCTTGTACTTCTTGGATATTTCTTGGGGTGACACACGTGGCATCCCCAAGCTTGAGCTTTAGTCCATCCTTCCTCTCATTACTCATTCCTTCCATACATCTGAAAATTTTCCTTCATACAAAACATCACACAATCTCATTAGCAACATTAGTGCAATTAAGATAAATAAGTCTCAAGGTTCAGTTCTAACACCAAATAAACTTCCATTAGGACACTACATAATGTAGCACTTCCCTCAAAAAGCTCAATTCCCCAAAAGAACTCAAGAAGGAACCAACAAGAAGCAAATGCAGAAAATGGCAGAAATCTGTCAAAACAGACCAGCAGGTAAAGACGAATTTTTTCGAAGACCTTCTGTTGCTCAAATCAAAAAGTGTTGAACTAACGGAAGTTAGATAACAACCTTGGTCATAAGCACAAAACATTACAGCTCAATCCGACATACAGAGCTCTCTCACGAATTTTTACGGTGAAGCACAGAAATCTGTTTTGGGACAGCAACTTTCCCAATCATTACTTCTCTCTCATTAGAGGTTACTCTTGGCACAAAAAGCAAATAAAAAGGATAAGGAGAGGTTATTACAGAGGTAATAACTTCATAGACTCATCTAAAACTTTTGGGTTATCTCCCAATAAGTACTTTTCTTTAACGTCTTTAAGTTAGGCATAAGAAGCAAAGAAAGAATCAAGTGTTCTGAAATGAAGAAGCATTTTTCATAGGAGAAGCAAAAGAAATATTTTCTCTCTTTTTAGAGAAGTGTTCTATACCTTTCTTGAGTGGGAATTTATATTTAATGGTGCCTTCTTTCATATCAATGATGGCACCAACAGTTCTAAGAAAAGGTCTTCCCAAAGTAATATGACAAGAAGCATTGTATTCAACATCCAAAACATAGAAATCAACGGGGACATAGGAATCGTTAACCATAATAAGAACATCATTAAGACTCCCCATGAGTTTCTTTTTAGCATTAGCATCAAGTGGGACATTCAAATAACAATCTTCAAGAGGAGGCAAATCAAGCATATCATAAATCCTTCTAGGCATAATAGAAACACTACTATCAAGATCATACAAAGTTTTGAAATCAAAGTCATTCACTTTCATATTAATGATGGGTTCCCAACCATCTTCTTGCTTTATAGGAATAGAAGCTTTATGTTTCATCTTTTCTTCTTTAATCTTTATGAGAGCATCAGTAATGTGTTTTGTAAAAGCCATGTTCATAGCACTAGCATTAGGACTTTTAGCAAGCTTTTGTAGGAACTTAATAACTTCAGAGATATTGCAACCATCAAGATCAAAATCAACTTTATCATCCAAAGTAGTAGAACTATTACTAGCCTAAACACTAGTGGCGGTGATAGTAGAAGCACTAATGTTTCTAGCAATTTCATCTTCTCTTTCCCACTTAGCATGTAATTCAGCTAATAGTCTAACATTTTCATCAATTCTTACTTGTATAGCATTAGTAGCTGCAAAGGGATTCTCATTAGTTTCAGGTTTAGTAGCCATTTTATTCAAAGTAGATTGAGCTTCAGCCAAAGATGCTATATTTCTTTCAGCATTAGAGTGTTTTTCCTCAATAGTTTTATTGAAAGCAGTTTGTTTACTAATAAACTCTTTAAGCATCACTTTAAGTTCAGAGGGAGCACTCTTATTATTGTTGTAAGAATTTCCATAAGCATTACCATTGTTGGGAGGATATGGCTTATAATTGTTGTTACCAAAATTGTTCCTATAAGCATTATTACCATAAGCATTGTTGCCAAAGTTGTTATTTCTTATGAAGTTCACATCAACTTGCTCTTCTTGAGCAACCAAAGAGGCTAAGGGAACATTATTTGGATCAATATGGGCTTTCCATTAACAAGCATAGACATAATAATATCAATCTTATCACCCAAGGAGGAGGTTTCCTCAACAGAATTTACCTTCTTACCTTGTGGAGCTCTCTCAGTATGCCATTTAGAATAATTAACCATCATATTGTCCAAAAGTTTTGTTGCAGCACCCAAAGTGATTGTCATAAAGGTACCTCCAGCAGTTGAATCCAATAGGTTCCATGAAGAATAGTTCAATCCTGCATAAAAAGTTTGGATGATCATCCAAGCAGTCAGTCCATTAGTGGGACAATTCTTTTCCAAAGATTTCATTCTTTCCCAAGCTTGAGCAACATGCTCATTATCAAGTTGTTTAAACTTCATTATTTCACTTCTCATGGATATAATATTAGCAGGAGGATAGTATTTTCCAATAAAAGCATCTTTGCACTTAGTCCAAGAATCAATACTATTCCTAGTTAAGGAATTCAACCATTCTTTAGCTTTTCCTCTCAAGGAGAAAGGAAACAATTTCATCTTATTAATATCACCATCTATATCCCTATGCTTTTGCATCTCACAAAGTTCAACAAAGTTATTTAGATGGGAAGCAGCATCTTCATTACCAATACCAGAAAATTGCTCTCTCATAACAAGATTGAGTAAAGCAGGTTTTATCTCAAAGAAAGTATTTTCAGCCACAGGTGGAGCAATAGGTGTGCTTATAAAATCATTGATGTTGGTGCTAGTGAAGCCACACAACTTAGTGTTTTCAAGAGTAGTCATTTTTTTCAGGTTTTCAAATAAGAAAGCAAATAAGTAAAACTAATTTTTTCTGTTTTTGAAGAACAAAACAAGCAAACAAAGCAAAAAGAAAACTAAGCAAAACAAAAACAACAAAGTAAAGAGATTGGTTATGAGGGACTCCCCTTGTGAAGATGTCCTTGACTCCCCGGCAACGGCGCCATAAAAGATCTTGATGCGCTCGACTTTCGACGTAGAGCTTGTTGGGAACCCCAAGAGGAAGGTATGATGAGCACAGCTGTAAGTTTTCCCTCAGTTATGAAACCAAGGTTCAATTGAACCAGTAGGAGCAAGGAAACACCCCAAAGGTGTTACTAGCTGAGCTTTGGTAGGGCGCACTAGCGGTGCTAGTAGCAACATGGAGACCTGCACAACACAACCACAGAACTTTGTCCCCAACTTGCGATGAGGTTGTTAATCTCACCGTGTTTTGCGGAAAACAAAGGTTTAAACGTATCGAATGGAAAGAAGTAAAAGTTTGCAGAAAGTAAGCACAAAGCAGTAAACAGTATGTAGATTGTATGTAAAGAAAAAAGACAAGGATCCATAGTTCACTAGAGGTTGCTCTCCTTAGATAGATAACATGCTGGGTGAACAAATTACAGCAGGGCAATTGACAAACAACGAGAAAGCAATACATGCATATACTAATCATCTTGACTCCTCTGATACTTGATTGGGCATTACAACATAATACATAGACCGCCATCCAACTGCATCTATGACTAATAATCCACCTTCAGGTTATCATCCGAACCCCCTCCAGTATTAAGTTGCAAGCAACAGATTATTGCTTTAGGAACTGCGTGTAAAGTAAACAGTACGATTGTTCTATGAACAAAGGATTGTTGTTTTATCCCTAGTAGCAACAGCACATCTAGTACCTTAGAGATTTCTGTCACTTCCCCAGATTACCAGAGGCATGAACCCACTATCAAGCATAAATACTACCTCTTGGAGTTGCTAGCATCTACTTGGCCAAGATAGCTACTAACAACGGAAAGCATGCAAGATCTCAAATAACAAAGACATGATAGAATCAATAATCAATCTGAAATAGCATCTCAATATCCATCGGATCCCCGTAAACACAACATGCAGAATTACAAATAGATGATCTTGATCATGAACAGAGATCACAAGATCTAAACATGAAAGCACACAGGAGGAGAACCAGCCATCTAGCTACTACATGGATCCGTAGTCCAAGGATGAACTACTCACGCATCACACCGAAGGATTGCATGGTGATGTAGAAGGCCTCCAGGGTGAATTCGCCTCTCCGTCAGGGTGCCGGGAAGAGCTTCAGATCCCTCCCTATCTAGGGATGGAGATGACGGAGGCTGCAGACTCTTTCGTGGATTTTTGAACGGGTCCTTAGGGTTTTCGTCCCAAGGGAAATATATAGGCGGAAGGAGAGGCCGAGGGGGTGCCGGGAGCGGCCACACCACCCCTTGGCGTGGGCCAGGCCTGGCCGCGTGGCCAGGTGGTGTGGTGGCTCCTTGGCCCTTCTCCGTCTCGTATTCTGGCACTTGATCACTTCCGAGAAAATAGACACTTTGGCTTTTGTCCCGTCCAATTCCGAGAATATTCATTTTCTGAATTTCCTGGAACCAAAAACAACAGAAAACAGGAAGTTGGCACTGTGGCTCTTGTTAATAGGTTAGTCCAAGAAATCATAAGAAAAGTACTCCAAAGTTGGAACAAAACACAAGAAAGTGGATAAAACCAAGCATGGAACATCAAAAATTATAGATACATTTGCAATGTATCATGCTCCCAGCCTCGAGAGTTGGGAGCATGGACGCGAGAGTTCCTTGGCCTTGGCGCTGCCCTGTTCGAGGGTGTGTACGCTCAGCGGCATGCTCTCGTGAACGATTTGATATGTAACTTGTTCCCACTGCCTAGAGCATGCCGTAATGCCCCCGCATGATTTCTCCACATCGCTCTCTTGGCCCTGCTTGCCGCATCTAGCGCCGACGACACCGTCGTCGTCGCCGCGGCCGATTTGGCACATTCAGGGAAATCATCCGCCTAGCAGGGAAATGGGAGACCGGTGTTGAAGTAGAGCTTCATGGCTTTCCTTAGAGGGGCTAAATACCCTAGTTTCGGCGGCTGTCACGGCGGCGGCGGCTGCTTAGGCGGGGCCATGTTACCCTAGTTGGTGCGGCACGGAGGAGCTGCGCAAGGTGAACTGTGGTTTGTCGGAGAAGGGGAGTGAAAGACTGACAGTAGATTTGGACTACAGGCACGCGTGAAAATAAGAGTGCGAACGTATTAAAAAGGGTAATAATTCGACACTCGTTGCATTAACCGCTCAATCTTTATTTCCCTTCTCAGCATAAGAGTGCGAACGTATTAAAAAGATCGGTCGTGGCTATCCACCTCATCGGGCAATGTACCAGGACAGGTAGGAGATGGGACCGGGTTTCATTTTAGAAATGTTGACGACTGTGTCCTTATGTTTATACGATATTATTTATATGCCACCATGTACCATCGATTCTAGCAACACCATCAGAAACAGGGGATGACGACGTGGCGTGTTTTCTTTTTTTAAAGGGAATCAGAAACAGGGGATGCCAATGTGGCATGTTTTCTGACTGGCGGGCCCGCCTCCTCCACCTTTGACGGTGCGCATCCCAGGTTCGAGGGCTGGTGTCACCCACCAACACATTATTGTGCAATTTTCCATGTGGAACCTGAATTCGGCACTGAGTTAATGCCCATGTCGAACACAGAGAATTCGGAAAGAAGCTACTAAAAATAAATACTTTAAATTCTGAAAGTACTAAAATTAAATACATTACAATTTTGTTTGAGAGGTAATACGCATACTACTGATCGAAATAATATAAATACAGTACAAATTTCTACTTCGAAAGAAAATGCTAGCAAATAACCTAGGATGAATATAGGACTCATTCTCCCCTATATATTTCGTCGTTGTCAGCTCCCGCGTGCTGCAACACATATTCAGAGAACTCTCTCCTTCTGCAATGTGCTGCATGTATCTCGTCCAGAGGGTAAGGCCTCGGTGTATGTTCCAGACTTAAGCCATACGTAATTGTTGGTTCCTCTTCCCAGGCTTGAACCTCATGATCATACAATCTGATATAATTCCTGTAGTAGATGCAACCGGGTTTGACTATGGGGTGTAACCTAGTGTCAATGGAGATAGACCGATTGTAATCAACAAAGAGGGCACGACTTCCAATGTCACCGACAGCCTCGAGAGAGCGGTTCTCCGTGTCCACCTGGTACAACACCGGTTGCCCTTTGGCAAAATCCCCGTTCAACACAAGAAGAAGATCACCATCTGACTTCACAAGGTAAAATTTGTAAGTTCCGCATACCTGTTCAAAGACTGGGGCCGAAATTAATTTGGCCATCCTGATAGTGCTCGCGCGCTGCTCTAACTGGATGTTGGTCGACAAGATGTCTCCATTCTCAAGTAATGCATATACTTCCCGTCGGAATGTCGTCATGTAGTCCAGAAGCATAGCAGGAGGTGGCGAATACAATCCTTCTCCAAATAATTCATTGATTTGCCATGTTGGGGTGGTCTCATCGGCCCATGCAATATGATCTGGATAATCAGTGCAAACAAATACCATTGTCGGTGACTTCATCACGACGACAGATTGCAGAATATTAGATGGTATGTGTGCTTGAAACTTAGTGTTAGACTTATGAGTGATTGGGTTCAGAAGCCGAATCTGGTACGGCTCCACCCTCTGAGCAAGAACGATGACGCCACGAGAAACACTGATGAAGTAGAATCTTTTGGAAGAAGAGGGCATCAATTAGCACTAAGATGTTTACAATGGAAAATACCAATAAATATCAGATGTGAATGTGAACCTGCGATGGACGTCCATTAGATTTGTCCTGAAGCAACGACCAGTGGCGCGGTTGAGGAAGGTGAAGTCGCCAACATCTAGAAGTGTGTGATCTATCATGATCTAGTTATTGAGATGGAATTCGGGCACCTTTAAAGTGTGGCGCCAATCGGTGCAGACTTCTCGACAGGCAGCATAGGTGTCGACGTACTCCTCTTTCTCCAGCAAGTAGTTGGCGATCTTGCAAAGTGGGTCGGCGGGAGATCGGACCAGTTCCTCATCATCCGGCTACTGGCCATGGCTTACGTGTGGGAATGTTTTGATCGAGGAAGAAAGAAGAACTAACACTGCAAGGAGAAGAAGAAGCGGATAACTGACGAGAGAGACGAAGCAGAACTGCCACTACAAGGAGACGAGGATACGAGGGAGAAGAAGCGGAACTGCCACTTCAAGTTTGGATCAACGGGCTTTTTTTGGAACTAGCACGTGAACCAGCCATGCACTGCATGCAAGTTTTAATCAAACAGACTGACATGTGGGACCTGCTAAAAAATTCCGTGAAGTGCTACCATGCATAGTGCGCTGACATGTGGCATGTTTTCTGACTGGCGGGCCCGCCTCCTCCACCTTCGACGATGTGCGTCCTAGGTTCAAGGGCTGGTGCCACCCACCAACACATTATTGTGCAATTTTCCATGCTTTGTCGCAACCAGCTCCGCTCCGCTCCGCTCCTCTGCTCCTTCCTCCGCCACTCCGCTCAGTCATGAACCGCTCTCATCGCCCCCTTGGGCCGTCGTCCTGCCACCCTCCCCTCCCTGCCATCCCCTCACGTCCCCTCCCCTCGCTGCCCTGTCTCCTTGCCGCTGTCCATCGCCCAGGTGTGTCTGGAAACGAAAACCGAGAGTCGGCCATTGGGTTAGGGGCCCAACGACGCTGGTGATTCGGATCCTGCTCGGAGATGGATCCTGCGAGGCTTAAGAGCACAGATATGGGTCCTTCGCGGCTGGAGAGCACGGAATCTCCTTCAAGTTTGGAGAGCACAGAGGACAACAAAACAGGGGGAGAGGAAGCGGGTTGCAGAGCTTTGGAGGTAAGGAGCCCGGAGAAGGTGCCGTGCATCCACATTGAAGGGTAAGAACTGTGATTCCTTTTCTGCAAACCCCAATCAGCATTTCTAGTCCCGTGGTGATGGCAAGGATATGTGTTGGTAACCGCAGGACGTTTGTACAGCTTGTCCTTGAGCATGATGCTTTGTCAAGCGAGCATGAAGGCACTAAAATGTGTGGCGGTGCGGATGATGATGAGAAAGCATATCGAGACGTGTTTGCTGACCCTGATAGGATGGAGAGTAGGGAATATTTGGTTGATTCGAACTTTGAGCCTAACTATGGGACTGATGAGGAATTGGAATGTGAAGATGTGGAAATGGGATGTAGATACGACGACAAAGATGAGGACATCCTAGTGATACACTTTGACAAGGACAATCCTACAATTGATGAGGGACTGTCTTTGATAATGTGGAGGACTGCAGATATGCAATTGCAACCTATGCAATCAGAGTTGGGTTCGAATTTATCATTGAAAAGAGCGACCAAAAGAGATTTAGGGTGCATTGTAGGGAAAGTAATGTGTGTAAATGGAGATTACATGCATCTCCAATGCGGGGTGGACACCCATTTCAGGTTGCAATAGCTAAATTTATTTTTAGTCTTTCTCATATTTATTCTGCTGATAACTAGGTCTGAATTATTTTGATTCTTATGGAATGCAGATCAAAGTAAACGCGAAGAAACACAACTGCCCTAATACTTCTTTAAGTGATAAAATTAGACCGGTGATGGCCCAAAATATATCGAGCTCGTTAGGGAACCCCAAGAGGAAGGTATGATGAGCACATCAGCAAGTTTTCCCTTAGTACGAAACCAAGGTTATCAATCTAGTACGAGCAAGGAAACGGCCTTGTTCGTCTGCGGTACCAAATTTGGCAGGCCAGCACATGGCGGTACCTAAGTTGCCTGAAATTACCGCGTTTCAAAAAGTTGGGCCGCCAACTACTGAGAGGGGCCATTTCGAGGCAAACTCATCTCACCCCTGCCAAATACAAACATTTCGTTAAACCGCCCCGTGAAGTAGACGGTCGGGACCCACATGTCGGTTATCTGTCCGTGACGCGGGCGCCAACGCGGCAACCTCTTAGGCAAATTGAGCAGCTAAGTGGATTAGATGCATTGACGATCCCTTCAGACATTTGACTTTGGAGGCCAAGTTGCTGTGCCCAGTTTCTGCGCCCAGTCGCTGATACCGAGCTCCAATGGCGCATGTCGTAGCCGTTGCGAGGCTCTAGCCCTCCTCCGCCGCTGACGAGCCGATCAGTTCGGAGGATGGCAGATCCTACTATCAAGGAAGAAGAAGTTCTGCCTACAAGCGGGTAAGCTACCCTTCTCTTTGCTATTCACACTAATTACAACTGCTAGCTGGCTACTGAACCTCAAATTGTTCGTTAGCCCAACACTGACAAACATATTTTGTCCACAGTTTTCTGTCAAGTGGGATCTGCGCGGACCCCCTTACCTGGTTACGATAGTCCTCTACAGGTACGACTCCAAGGGCAAGTGGTATGGAAGCCATTGTTTCACAATGGAAGAAGCGCCTGCGAAGATCTGCACTATATCTGGTATGGTTTCTGCTCTGCGTAATCATGTTGAAGTATGGCTGAAGCGGACTGCAAAGTTCAGCTTCATGGATGAATGTGGCATCATGGTTCCTATATCGTGTGATAGTCAGCTAATTGGGTGGATGAAAAGGTATGCTTCGGATTGCATGTTTGAGCTGAATTGTGATGTACTGGATGTGGAAGCTGCTACAACTAGGAGTCGCCCTTCTATTCTTGGACAGGGTGGTTGCTCGAACGCAATTAGCTCCTGGTAAGCAAAGGTCGCTTGGGGTTCGCATGTTTGTGCTGAATTGTAATTTTTGTTTTATTTACTCTATAGATATTGGGCAGTTATACAACAGTCTTGTTTCTTTGATAGGAAGCTCCGCAAGGTTAGAAACATAATTGTCGGGTCAGTCATTTTGCTGCCCGAAGAAATTAAAAACGAGTGGAAAGATGATGATGGACACGATTCTGGTGCCCATTGTCCCGGCGATGCAGAGTACGTGAAGCTAAGAAAATTGGCACCGAGAAAGAGGAAGAAGGCAGGAAATGAAGAAGCTATTGGACGTGAAGGCTTGGCACCCAGGCTGCGGAAGAAGGCTGCTGGCAATGAAGATGCATAGTAGTGTGTTGAACTTGAACCTATATATGTAATTCTTTAAATTCTGGAGCTTTGTGTGTGGCACGTTGCTGGGCGAAACAATCTACCCACGTTCTCTTAGTAAAATGTAGTGTGACTTAGGGTTTGGAAACGCTTGAGTTAGTAGTTGATTCCGAAATTGTGATTGTGCCACTGCTATCTGAAAACAAGGATCCGCCGGTTCCACGATTGCTGAGGGGCAGGAGGTCTCCAAATACGACGGAATGTAAGTGGCACAGAAATAAACTATTTAAGCTGCCATACTCCACGAAGCATCAACTTATTTCAGATGCTGCACAACGACGTGGCAACATAAACAACAATGTTCTCACCGATAATGCCCAGATGAGGAGGAAAGAGGAAATGGGTACCACTTTCTAGCCTAATCTTGAGCCCGTCTATCTCACCGCCTCTCTGCTCTTGCATCCCCTGCATCTGGCGAAGCTCCTGGATCTCCAGTAACCGAGTGTACGTGCTTCCACTTTATAAATTGTGGTTGTGCCATTTGCATGCGGCCAAATCCACGTAGATTACGTTTAAACAAACCACCAATGTCAGAATACACTAGTAGAAAAAGGGTCTTTGGTCCACGGTCACGTTCCCAATCCGAGACAGAGATCTAAATCGAGGCAGAAATTGATCTAAATCACAAATTCTTCCACAATTAATCGAGACAGAGATCTAAATCGATGCATTTCATTAATTCAACCACAAATTCTTCTAAACAAAGGTGTGATTTCACATCCTACATTAATTCAACCAACTAGTCAACAATTTCACTTCCGCTGCCGCTGTCCTCCGAGCCGCCGGCTTCCTCGTCTTCATCGGACAGAACCTCCACGATTTCCGCATTGTACGCGAGACGGAGCACCTCTTCGCGGTGAGCGGCGGCGATGACGGTGAACTTAGTCTGTCCAGGGACGGACCAGAACCTCTCCCTCCCTTCTCGGTTGCAGAGATCTCGGTGCACCACACGCCCGTAAACGATGTGGTTGCCAATCTTGGCCTTCCGCTCCTTCTTGAACAGTGCCGGCCAGTATGGGCTGGCCACCGCGTACCGCGGCAGCGCCCTCTTCCATGCGGGCATCTGGTGGCGACGCGCCACAATTTCGCTCTCCATCACGGCTCCGCCAGGGACGAGGAGCGGAGCCACCAGCACCCCCGCATAGTTGATGCGCCATCCGTGGGGCACCGTCGCGGCCGGCGGCGCGAGGATGTCGAAGTGCGAGAACATCATCGCCTCGTAGAAGTTCAGCGAGGGCATATCCATGGCGGTGCGGTGGAGATTGGAGAGGGAGCGAGGGGGTGGACGACACGGTGGAGATTGGAGAGGGCGAGGGGATGGGCGACGAAGCGACGAGCCGTGGCGCCTCCTATTTGTACACGAGGACGACAAAGCGACGGGCGGAATATCCAAGGGGCATTGGTTAGACAAAAGGAAGTAATGCAGGGTTAAGACAGATTAACGGGCGACCAATTTTTTTACTCCCAGGACTCCGGGGCCAATAGTTCAGACCACTAGGTCAACAAGTACAACTATTACAACTTAAAAAAGGCACGGGGCTTAAGCTAAATAGAACTAGTTAACACACATCTCCTTGATCTTCCTAATCTTAGCCCTATGCGCATCTTCCTGCGAGAGCAAGGATCGAATTGTCTGCTCCTTCCTTTTAGCATTTCCTTGCACAGCTTCAATTGTTTCTCTGCATCTTTCCTCATGCACTTGTCAATACTCATAGTTGTGAACTGCAGGACTTTGGCCTGGTGAAGATCATTCTTTGCTTGAGTCAGTTCTTGCTCTGCTTTAGCCCTCAGGGCCAACGCCGCGTCCCTCTCCTTCTCGACTTTGCTAACCTTGTCTTCCACCCCCATGAGATCTCGCTTATGCTTGGTCGTGTCAACTTGTTCCCATAGCTTCATCTCAACACTGTCAAGAAGTGAGCTGAATGCGGATTCTTTCAACTCAACAGTCATTTCCCATAGTTTGTCCAGAGTTTTCTGCATCGATTTGGGCCACTCTGGATCTACCCATTTGACAACACCGCAACTTTCGCCTCGCATCATTGCACGATGTCCTTGACACCGTAGAAACTTCCTGCCTATGTTTCGTCCTTCGAACGCTACAAATTTAGCGGACACATATCCATGTTTACGTAGCAGAGGACTGTCTTCATCCGCTAAACCGTGATAGTCGGCGTCATACATCGTCTGGTTGGCCTAACACATCATACACGCATGAGTAAACGGAGTAGATCTGGCTCAAAAAATAGATAACTAGCCACGGATGATAGAGATAGAGATGAGACGACTCACATCGAAATCACCGTCCCTGTCATCACGACGCATTTCCTCGTCGTCTCCCCTTGAACCCATGGCGAGAGGGGAGGGGGGTGGCTGCCGGAGAGGGGATTGGGATGGCGGCACCGTCGGCTTGTGGCTACGGCAGGATGGGAGTGAAGAGGGCAATGTGGCTTGGAGGGGAAGGAAGAGAAGTACGAGGAGGAAGAGAAGTAATGGGAACGTGGCACTGGGATATGGCCCGCTCAACTCGTGAGTCATGACACTCGCAACAGGGGAGCCCCCGGTGTTGCCAGTTTGTCTAGAGAAAGCGTGGCCAATCTTGCCGCAGAACAGACTACTCACAGATCGATCTCACGAAAACCATGCCAATCGTCCAAGCGCCCCGATCGGACGGTATGTAACAATCGGCAAGCAGAACAAATGTGTTAGGGCGTGCCTTCTAGAAGAGTCGGTCTAATGCTAAGGTTGGGGCTCTCCTAAGGTTAATTAGTATCCATATGCGGTTTATGAAAAGAACATGCATCCAATGACACGTGTGGATCTAGCTGTGGTTAATGAGAAGAGCAGACATGCAATGACATCGGTGATATGTGGTTTGTGGGAAGAACACACATGCAATGACTCTGGTGATATGTGGTTTGTGGGAAGAACAGACATGCAATGACTCTAGCTGTGGTTAATGAGAAGAGCACACATGCAATGACACTGCTGGATCCATGTGTGGTTAAGAAGAAGAACACACATGCAGTGACTCTGGCTGTGGTTAATGATATAGTTTGTAAGAAGAACACACATGCAATGACTCTAGCTGTGATTCATGAAAAGAGCATACATGCGATGACTCTAACTGTGGTTCATGAAAATAGCATACATGCGATGCCACCGGTAGATCCATGTGTGCTCTATGAGAGGAACACACATGCAATTACACCGGTGGATCCTTACGTGGTTTGTGAGAATAACACACATGCAATGACACTGGTGCATCCATGTGTGGTTCATGGGAAGAACATACGTGAAATGACACTGGTGGATATGTGGTTTGTGAGAAGAACACAAATGCAATGACTCTAGTTGTGGTTCATGAAAAGAACAGACATGCGATGACACTTGGTGTGGTTCATGATATGGTTTGTGAGAAGAACATGCATGCAATGACTCTAGCTGTGGTTCATGGGAAGAACACACATGCAATGACACTGGGTGGATCCATGTGTGGTCTGTGGGAAGAACACACATGCAATGACACTGGTGGAACCATGTGTGGTCTATGGGAAGAACACACATCCAATGACACTGGGTGTGGTTCATGATATGGTTTGTGACACCGGTGATATGTGGTTTGTGAGAAGAACACACATCCAATGACACTTGGTGTGGTTCATGATAAGGTTTGTGAGAAGAACACATATGCAATGACACTGGTGGATCCTTACGTGGTTTGTGAGAATAACACACATGCAATGACACTGGTGGATCCATGTGTGGTTCATGGGAAGAACACACACGCAATGACACTGGTGGATCCATGTGTGGTCTTTGGGAAGAACACACATGCAATGACACTGGGTGGATCCATGTGTGGTTTGTGGGAAGAACACACATGCAATGACACTAGTGGATCCATATGTGGTCTATGGGAAGAACACACATGCAATGACACAAGTGATATGTGGTCTGTGAGAAGAACACACATGCAATGACTCTAGCTATGGTTCATGAAAAGAGCATACATGCGATGACACTCGGTGGATCCATGTGTGGTTTGTGAGAAGAACACACATGCAATGACACTGGTGGATCCATGTGTGGTTCATGGGAAGAACACACATGCAACGACTCTGGTGATATGTGGTTTGTGAAAAGAACAGACATGCAATGACTCTAGCTGTGGTTAATGAGAAGAGCACACATGCAATGACACCGGTGGATCCATGTGTGGTTTGTGAGAAGAACATATATGCAATGACACTGGGTGTGGTTCATGATATGGTTTCTAAGAAGAACACACATGCAATGACTCTAGCTGTGGTTCATGAAAAGAGCAGACATGTGATGACTCTAAATGTGGTTCATGAAAAGAGCAGACATGCGATGCCACAGGTGGATCCATGTGTGGTCTCTGAGAGGAACACACATGCAATTACACCGGTGGATCCTTACGTGGTTTGTGAGAATAACACACATGCAATGACTCTAGCTGGATCCATGTGTGGTTCATGGGAAGAAAAGGCATGCAATGACACAGGTGATATGTAGTCTATAAGAAGAACACACATGCAATGACTCTGGTGATATGTGGTTTGTGAAAAGACCAGACATGCAATGACTCTAGCTATGGCTAATGAGAAGAGCAGACATGCAATGACACCGGTGGATCCATGTGTGGTTTGTGAGAAGAACACACATGCAATGACACTGGGTGTGGTTCATGATATGGTTTGTAAGAAGAACACACATGCAGTGACTCTAGCTGTGGTTCATGAAAAGAGCACGCATGCGATGACTCTAGCTGTGGTTCATGGGAAGAGCAGACATACAATGACACTGGTGGATCCATGTGTGGTTCATGGGAAGAACACACATGCAATGACACTGGTGGATCCATGCGTGGTCTATGGGAAGAACACACATGCAATGACACCGGTGATATGTGATTTGTGAGAAGAACACACATGCAATGACTCTAACTATGGTTCATGAAAAGAACAGACATGCAATCACACAGGTGGATCCATGTGGGGTTAATGAGAAGAACACACATGCAATGGCACTGGGTGTGGTTCATGATATAGTTTGTGAGAAGAACACACACGCAATGACACTGGTGGATCCATGTGTGGTCTGTGAGAGGAACACACATGCAATGACATTGGGTGTGGTTCATGATATGGTTTGTGAGAAGAAGACACATGCAATGACACTGGTGGATCCATGTGTGGTCTTTGGGAAGAACACACATGCAATGACAATGGTGATATGTGGTCTGTGAGAAGAAGACA